>WNWU01000040.1:2380661-2535043 GCA_012654045.1 Ptyas mucosa | reverse complement strand
CTATTCTATTCTATTCTATTCTATTCTATTCTATTCTATTCTATTCTTCTATTCTATTCTATTCTATTCTTCTATTCTATTCTATTCTATTCTATTCTATTCTATTCTATTCTATTCTATTCTATTCTATTCTATTCTATTCTATTCTATTGGAAACATGTTAGAAAAAGTATGTTGCCAGGGCATGTTTGTGGCTAGGCACAAGTAGGAAAAGGACCATAGGCTCTTTTAGAGTCGTCCAATCATCATTGTGCCAATAGAACAGTAAAGGGGACAGGATTTTTTTTTTAAAAAAAAATCCCAGTAAAGACAATATGACATTAGAAGATGCTGTAGGTGACTGATATGGAAATTGCCTTTCTGTATGTCACGTTGTTATAATATTTCGGATTCTTTTTTTATTCATATGGGAAACATAGTATCTTCATTGTGAGGCAGCTACTTACCAATGGGTGACATCCTGGGAAATACTTATTTATGTACATTTTATGTGAAATAAATAGTTATTCCAATTTATATTAAAAGCTTAAATGATAATGGGGTACTATGTATGCAATTTAATGTATTCATGCCAGGAAAAGGTAGGGGTGCCTGTGGCATGGTGTGAGTCGGGTGAGTTCTACTTACCTTTACTACCAGTTTGCATGCACAGATCACCAAATATGCTGTCAGGGCGGGTGGGCGGAGCTTCCCACAGTTTTTACTATGGGTTCTCAAGAACCGGAGAGAACGGGGAGCAACCCACCACTGGTGTCAGTCAGAAATGTTGTAAGAGAGATAAGGAAACCCTGGAAAGTATATGGATACCTAGATTCTGACACAAAGAAAAAAAGAGTCTATCATCTTGTTCATGAAAAGGGACAGAAGTGCACAACAAGCTTCATTCCATCTTTTGCACACATTTGGTAGCTCCTATTATTGGCAGTATAATGAGAATAGTAACATAAATATTGTAATATTGTAAATATTGTTTAATTGAATATGTGTTTGATATGTAGCTTCGGGCTGGAAAACCTCCTCAAGAAGAGAAAGAGAAACCTGTTGTTATCAAGAAGTACCTTGTACGCAAATCTAGGCCACAAGAAATTGGGAAAAAAACTAATTTGCTGGTTGCTTATCCAGCTCTCCCAGATGAATCAAAGAAAACACTGAATTATTCTGGTACAGTTGTCTCCATTTTTTCATATTGCGGTCCTGATGTTAAAATGTGAAATAATTTAGTGCTAAAAGAGCCATTTATCCATCTTTCGATAAGCAGAAAACAAAATTGGCCTGAAATTTGGCTTCCCTCTTGCAGTCCCTATTGTGCCTCGGCTGCTTCTTTTCATTGCAGCCACCTGACTTCAGATAATGAGTGACAGAGCGTAAAAGATTGCATGCACACTGAGAGAAAACCTTGCACATGAGAAAAACTGTTACTTTAATAACAGTACAGTTAGTTATGACTTAACGCCACACTTGTCAAACTCACCACGTCACATTGCTGTCATGTGACATTTTGTGACATTTTTTCCTTTGCGGCACTGGGGTGGGCATGGCCTGCACAGGGCTCATCCAGCCCGTGGGCCACCAGTTTCACGCCTAGAAATTCCTGAACAGATTTTTAAATTCAGGATTATTTGGGTTTTAATTAATTCTGGATAGAATGAAGATAGAGAGGTACAGATCAGTCTGTATTTATTTTGAGTCACTATATTCCTTTGTTGTTTTATTTCATCAAAGTCTTTTATCATTTTGTAATTCTTTAAAAAATTGCAAAAAAAAACAAAAACAAAAAACCATTTCTTGATGTATACATTTTGTACATATTGTATCTTGTATGGCAAGCTTTCCGAATACATGTTTTCATTCACATCTTTCTACAGTATGTCCACATTTGCATGGAGGGTTTTTTTTGAGGAGACAAATATATGAGATAGATGTTAAAGTATTTCATGGATTTGTGTCATGACAGATTCCATTTTAGGACAATAAGTTATTTCACTAAAAAAAGAAATCCATGATTTCAATTTATGGGTAAATAACTAGGTTATTGCAATTGAAGTAAGCGTTGGAGTAATCCGGCAAGATTTTTTATTTCCTCCAGCCCAATGAAATGCTAAGAAAGGTCTAGGTCAGTGATGGCTAACCTTTTTGCCGTTGCATGGCAAAAGCGAGGGAGCGCGGGGGGGTTGCGCGCGTGTGTCGCCACACCCATAATTCAATGCACCCTGCCCCCATGCTTGCGCACGCGACCCCTCCACGCTCCCCCCGTTTTTGGCATATGATGGCACAGTGGGCCCAGTAGGCCCGTTTTTCACCCTCCCCAGGCTCCAGAGGCTTTCTTGGAGCCTAGGGAGGATGAAAATTGTCTTCCCCATGCCCCCGGAAGCCAGAAACAGCCTATTTCCTGACTTACGGTGGGCCTGGAAGGCCTGAAAATCAGCTGGCCAGCAGGTGCATGCATGCCGGAGCTGAGCTAGGGCAACACTCACGTCCCCACCAATATGGCTCCACTTGCCACCTGTGGCACGCGTGCCATAGGTTCGCCATCACAGGTCTAGATAAAGGAGCTCAGAACTGTTTGCCAAAAGGACAAATCTCTGAATAGAGACTATAGTGGAACCAAATTTGGTAAGCTGGAAGAAATCAGCCAAAGAAAGAATAGATTTGAAAATTAGTCAGATTTGACTGGGGACTACATGGGGAAAAAACCCATAAAAAAAGCTGCATTGTATCCCTATAAGGAAAGGGAATTGGGCAACAGTTTGGAATAATATCAACTACTCCATTTGTGACCTGGAATGAAACGCACCCTACTTTGAGCTTCGCATGTGTACTTCACTATAAAAATTCACAAATGAATCAAAGTAGAAACACAGAGCACGTAAGCTTTCACCTTGATTAGAAATTCTCAGATCTACATGTACAAACAACACAGTAATTCATGGAGACATTGTCTGATTATTCCCTGTGTACTTGGCAACCAGCATATATTCACGATGGTTGCAGCATCCTAGGGTCATGGTGATTGCCATTTGTGACCTTCCCAGCCTGCTTCTGAAACCAAAATTAATAGAGGAAGCCAGTTTTGCTTAACAACTGTGTGGTTCACTAACAACTGCCGTGATTTGCTTAACTACTGTGGCAAAGAAGGTCATAAAGTTGGACATGACTCATTTAACAACTGTCTTGCTTAGCAGCAGCAATTCTGGTCCCAATTGTAAATAGTTGTGACTCAAGGATTACCTGTACTACATTCTAAGCCTCCCCTCCCCATGGTCATGGGTCCCAGAGCAAAATCCTGTGCTTCCTAGTATGCACATGTAAACAAATACTACTGCAAAGGGGATGGAAAGAATTCCAGAAGTCAGCCTTTGCACGCTTTCCTTTCCTTGTTTATATGGAGGGACTTTCAATGGCTTAGAACCAATTCTCGAGTTTCAGAATTTTTAAATTCTAAGTGCATGCCATTTTTGGCTACATTTTGAATGGTGGATCCCCAACTGTAAGCTAGAAATAGAAGAATTTGCATGTATTGTCTTAGAATGTGTATGCTGCATGATTTATTTAACATTTCTAATACATTAAATATTAATATTATTATAGGTGTAGAAGGACCAGTAGTTGATACCTTTGGATATATCACCCCATATAGCATTTTAGGAACTCTCCAGGAATTCAAGAAAGAAGCCATAAAAAAAGGTCATGCTCAGGTTTGTATTATTGTTATTTGCAATTTAGCTAAATGTTTCCATTGGTATCTGATTATTTAACAAAGTCTCATAATTTAGCTGCAGCTTTACAAAAATGCAAAAGTATTGTGAATGTATTAATCCAAATCAAGTTTTCCATAGGATTTTAAAAATTTGTTTTTGTTGTTTATTAAATACAACCCTTGTTTTGAAGCAATTCTGGGCCTGCAGTGGTCCTTTGGTGTGTTTTTCATAATATATCAAATTTATACTGAATGTCAGATATATATTGATGGTCGTGCTCATTCGGTTCTATGAGGAAGTTATTTGGTCAATACAGCTTCAGGTTCAAAAAGTTATTTTATTATTTACAAGTATACAATAATGAACAGGGCGTCCTGTTGCATTTGTTACTCTAACTGTATGACTCAGATGTTGAGAGGAGAGAGAAGTTCACGTGTTGTCTTGCTGAGAGATAGATGGGAAGATGGGCTTATGTTATTTTTTCATTATTTCAGCCTTGCATTTTCAGTTACTGCTTTACTTTTATATTATTTTTCTACTGTTCTTCCTTTCTGTGCCAAAGAAGCCCATTTTTGAAAGAACAATGTTAGCATAGTAGCCACCATGCTTATCAATATGTTGGCTAATTGATTTAGTATGGAATGAAGCTGTTGAAAGAACATCATCACCCAAGCTGATCAATATGTCTGAAGGACAACGCAACAGAAATTCAAGAGCCCTCCTTCAAGATCAGTGCCATGGATCATGCAGACAGCATAAAAAGATAGCATAATTAGCTAGGCTACTTATCAGGATTGTCCTGCCTTTCTGAATTGGTCATTGTCTCTTTTCAGATAGTGCAAATGATTCCTGAGGAATCACAGCTTTCTTGTGCAATCTCAGTGTTTGGAATTTATGGAAAGAAACCTGAGGAAGAAAAGAAAGTAGCCCAAGCCTCTCCATCTCAACACTGGGCTCTTCAGAACTGGCAGCGCAACATGGCACTCAGGAGGAAGCAACAAAAAAGGCTAAGTGGTATATAAAACTTGAACAGATCTACTACTGTACCTGTGGCAGATACATCTTAGTGTATCTTAGCAATAATCTCTGAAGGAAAGTTCTGGCCAATTTTGAAAATAAAACAGATCGTCTTTAAGGGTGAAAAGATCTATATGAAGTTGATTCAGTGGTGGGATTCAAATAATTTAACAACTGGTTCTCTGCCCTAATGACCAGCTGGGTAGGCATGGCTGGGTGATTATGTGACTGGGTGGGCGTGGCCAACTCGACATCACTCACGTTGAGGGATGCTTCGCCTCGCCTGGCTTCTCGTGACCGTAGGGATGCTGCAACGGCTGTAAGTGTGAAAAATGGTCATGTCACTTTTTTCAGTACCATTTTAACTTTGAATGGTCACTAAATGAACTGTTGTAAGTCAAGGATTACCTGTACAAAAATACAAAAAGCTGCTTTGCTTGCAAAAAGCTGCCCTAAATATCAATCATTAGATTAGAAATGGAGGAATACACCCTGAAGATCAATGACAGTCACAGCAATCGTGGAAGCCTAAACCATTCTGTCTGAATTCCTTCCTTTTGATCAAGAATACCTGCAAGCGGGAGTTATAAATCAGGCAAGGTGTCAGAGCACCTTGAGGAATTAAAACAGTTAAAATGCAACAATAACTATCAGCAGCCAACTCTTGCTCATAAAGTGAAACCCTTTAGCAGAGAGGTCATTTAAGCTCTCCAGAAAGTGGATAGGCACCAGGGGTGAAATTCACTTATCTTTCCCTACCGGCTCGCAAATGTGAGTGAGCGCTTGCGCTCGTTACGCTCATGCGCACCTCCTCCATGCATGTGCAGAGCCTTCTGCGCATGTGCAGAGGATCGAGAACAGGGTATCATAACTGCGCATGCGCAGAGGGTCAAGAACAGGGCGTCATAGCGCTGGCGGGTGGGCTGAGCCTCCTGCCACCAGTGCTAATGGATTGCATGATCCGGATAGATCCAGCTGAATTTCACCACTGGTGGGCACACTTGGGCTAAAAAATGCCAAGCTAAAGAGACAAATTAACAAAGTATATAGGAGACCCAGGTTCAAGTCTCTGCCCTCCAAGCTTGTCAGGATCACAATAAAATTAGTACATGCTACAGATATCTAAATCAACTTCAAGCCTGATGCCATGTTATTAAGCCTTATTATCATGAGAGAAAACTAAAATGAATTGAAGGATCCACACCCCTATATCCTTTTTTAAAAAATCTTACTATCAGTGAGCAACCATGTGCCTTGGTCACTCCAAACCAATGAAAGAGACTCCTGTCCCAAAGGTGCTTTTTCAAGAGGCAACTGGACTTTCTAGAAAAAAAGCACCTTTGGGACAACCATGACCTAGATGACTGAAAAATCTCCATAGACAAGAGACTCCTGTGCTCAGTGAACTGACAAAGCACCCTTTCCCACCCAGGAGAAGCAATCCATAGATCCATTTGGACCAATTAAAGATATCAGCTGCTCTCACTCATCTCACAACATATCCTAAGGAAATCATCCAGGTTTAAGGAAAGATCACATGCCTCCAGAAAGGCAGTAAAAAAATGACAAGCTTGTATCCTGCCTCTTGGAAGTACACCCCAAAAGGACAGTGCCAGCAACAACTAAAGCAGTGTAAAAAGCTTTTTAAAAAGTCAAACCTCTAATAAAAGTACCAGACAAGGGGGAAAAAAACTCCAGAGAAGTGGCTCTGGGTAGTCAAGAACCATTAACTGCTGTTACAATGTAGCAAGGGTTACCGTATATACTCGAATATAAGCCAAGTTTTTCAGCACGTTTTTCAGGCTGCAAAAGCCCCCCTCGGCTTATATTCGAGTCACAAAAAAAAAAGCCTTTTTAAAAGAAAACAAATGAGTAGACCCGTGTCTGCAAAAATAGAAAAAACAGCCCTTTCAGTTTCAGTATAGGTTAATTACCATAAGTTGTTTTGAACAGCCTCCCAACTCTCAGCTGATTTGCAAAGAGGTGCAGATTTTTTTCCTCCCCAAGCCATGCTAAAACGCGAAACTGAAAGTAAAGCAGGGTCTTTGCTGCAACGTGACAAAATGAGGCAGAGAGAGATTTCTGTTTCTTTTTCCTCACCAAAAAAGGTAGGTGGAAAACTGCAAACAATGGGAAATTTAGGGCAAAAGAGGAGAGTTCAAGATTTTAAAACACAAAAGAAAAAAAAGCTATTTAACTAGGGAATTGTAATAATTGAGATATTATTAATTGTATATTGTGTTGAAAGCAGAAATGGTTAAGTTGTGGTTTGGAAGAATATATGGGGGAAATTATTTGGTTTATTATTATTGGTAAATATAATTACCAGTAATTGATTTGTAAGAAATTGGATTGCATGGAAATAATTGGAATATTCATGGTCATATTGATTAATATACAAAAAAGATAGTTATATAACTAATTGATTTATATTAAAATGTTGAATTTGTATTGAACAACTGTAATATTACATAATTAACCAATGTGAGGATGGATATAAAAATAGATGACAATGGGAAGGGGTATAATATAGAATAGAAGTGAAAAATTGAATTTGATTAAGATTAGAGATGAGGATGAAGGGTAATATTGGTTTTTTTAAAAAATAGATGAGGAATAAATATGGCAAAAAGGAAATATAGAAATTGTAAATTTAAGTGAAATGACTAAACACTGTTTAAATTTGTGAACCAGCCAAATACTCTGTTCAAAGAAAATACATTGTATGTTTGTATGTGTGTTTCTAATTATTGCTATTTATTCATATTTGTTCTCTTTTATTCTTTAAAGTTTAACAATTCATTCTTTATCTTGATATCTTTATATTTGTTTGGGGCAAATATAAAAGGGATGAAAGATCCCTTTCATCTTTTTTATTGTACAGCAATCTTTCTCCTCAAACCTACCACCTCTCTCTTTGAGAAAGGGGGCAGAATGAGAGAGAGTGTGGGGGAGAGAGAGAGAGAGAAAGAGGGGGAGAGAGAAAGAATGAGAAAGAGAGGGGGAGAGAGAAATGGTGATAAGATAGGGCAAAAATGTAAAATGTGAGGATAGTCGTAAGTTCGAGGACTGGTCACAAGTGCGAGGACCAGTCAAAAATTACTTTTTCAGCCCTCTGAGTGGTCCATATGCACAAAAGGAGTACCCAGAGGGCTGAAAAAAGTGATTTCTGACAGGTCCTCGCACTTTTGACCAGTCTTTTTTTATTTTGAAATTTACCAGTAGCCGCTGCATTTCCCACCCCCGGCTTATACTTGAGTCACTAATTTTTCCCATTTTTTTGTGGTAAAATTGGGGGCCTCGGCTTATTTTTGGGTCGGCTTATACTCGAGTATATACGGTAATCCAGAGGAAGTTTCTGAAAACACTAAAGCAGGGCAATAAAGATCAGGATTAGGCTAGAAACAACACAGAGAGGCACACCAGAATGTCTCCTTGCTGCCTTCCTGACAGGATTAGCGGTTTAGCCCTGTAAAGTGGAAAAAACAAAAGACTGTTGGAAGGAGATTTCTTCCAACAGTCGATTCGCTGAACTGCTCAGAAAGTTAACGAACGGTTATCTCGAACCGATGTGAACCGGCTGAATACCACCACTGGACTGATTACCTTGGAATTGTGATATTTTGAATGCACGGTGTTGTGATATTGTTTCATTTCTTATTTTTGTTCTCAGAATGTCTTCAGAAATCGGAAAGTCAGTTGCTGATGAACTTTTCAGAACATTACAGGAGAATCCAGGAACAGAGAACTTTAATTGATCGTAGTATTCCAGCTATGTATTCTGGAAAGGTGATAATTCTGCAAATAATTCTCCTGGTTTTATTTAGGTCAGAAGTTCACATTCTAGTCATTTTATATTGGGAAAAACCTACAATATTTTGATGTCCTTGCATGAGATCTCATAAGAGTTTAGCTTAGAAAGTGCATGATTGTTAGATTCTCAAGAGATGTGATGATCTTTTGGGATTTCAGCCATTAAAAAAATCTGTTAATTTTTGATTGTAGAGGCCCACTGTGCCTGAATAAGCTGTTGATTATTTACTTTTCTAAATAATTAAGATTGCATATATACATTCATAGTGTCCAGAAAAGTATTTACTATAGGAAATATCTAGGCATTGGTCAATTGTACTGGAAAGGAATGAGTAAAGCACCTATATATTCCAATAGAAAAAAATATATGTGGCTCGGGGTTGAATTATGGAGTGCACTGATGATGTTACCTAGTTAGGTAATGAAACATCTGCAAGCAAAGAACCAAACCCAGAGACCATCAAGAATTCTCTACCTATATATGATCACAAACTGTAACACTGAGATCAAAGTATTGTAGAAATGTGAATGCTCAATGTAAAGTATTTGTTGGTTGTAGGCAAATAATATAACATAACTGGAAGAGCCATTAATGCTGTTGAATTTAGCTTTCTCCTCACAGCAAGAATAAAAATTAAAACATTTCACACAGAGGTATGTCTAGCCTTCATTTGAACACATCTGGCAAGTAACTTTTGCGCTGTCAAACTGTTCTACTGTGAGAATTTTTTTTTTAAAAAAACCCTTTCAGTTGGAATTTGCATTTCTGTAACTCAAGGTTCTGTTCTGTTTATATTGTTTTGCTTTAGGTTCCTTAAATCTATCCACTTGCTTAGCTCTTCATATTTTCTGAGTTTTCCAGTGGAAGACAGCATGGATTTTTTTCCTCGTGTAGGGCAAGGATGTGTAGGGCAATAAATATATAAGTCATCAAAACAGAATAGGGAAGACAGTAATTACAGAGAGTAGGAACAAATTTGGGTATAACTTTTGTCATCTTTTGGTGAGCCGTTATATAACAATTAGAATAATTTTCTCATCCCTGCACTATTCCCTAGAGTTGGACATGACTGGAAAGGAGAAATCTTTACATCCACCTTACTTTTTTTCTGTTGTTTTTTCATTGGTCTCCCTGTCAAATGTTATTTTATGTTCTTTGTCTCTCAAAACTAACCTTATATCTGTATGGCTTCGGCTTTCTTTGTTATTAATAGGGCTATTCAGGGAATGAGTTCTGGAATCAGCCTGTGCATGTTGGGGATGAAACCAAGGGTCTAACCACGACGTTGGGTCAGACAGATCTGGGATTTCCAGAAGAGGTCACTCATGTTGGGAAACCACGTAGCATCTGGAGAGAAATGGGTGAGGTACTATAAGCACTGGATGTTTATACAGGGTTGTGCCATTAGAGAAAAAGAAGAACTGAGATCATATCCTGATGGCAGTATACAGTTATGGAGAAGCTTGGGCAATCATTTTGCTGGCTAATAGCACCGCAACCTGCTTCTCACTACATGTGCTTTGGAATATAGATAGGGCATGATGGCAGAACTGAAGATCTCAATCTAGTTCTCACATCGGGATTGCCATTCAGAGCTCTCCTTCTCAGCCCCAACCTAACGGCTGACTGATTTTGCCTATTCTGCCCAATCACAACTCTCCGTCATTTCAGGGTGCAAATACAAGAGTGGCTGGAAGAGAGTGTCGGTGATCCCGCCCATCTAGAGAGATGAATCCAGCCCGGTTATTTTGGCAGTAGCTATGCATCAACTTAGTAAAGTTATTACATGTATTGATAAAGCTATTAAATGTATTGGTGTGTACATGCCTAAGTCATTGTCAGATATTCCTACAGGTACCAGTCCACCAAAATACCTCCCTTTTCATCGTTCCTGGGAAAAAAGTCTCTTCCTGCAGCATCGGAGAAATGAATTAAAGGAGGTTTTAGAAACGCTGGATTTTTATAGCCCGGTATGATACTTTCAACATATAAAGCCATTTATATATTAGAAAATTGTCATATAACAATTCCTCTAAGATTATATTACACATTTCATTTAAACATTCTGAAAACACAGTGCTTTTTCTTATTCTCCCTTCTTGAGGAAGGATCTGGATGGGCTGGAAGTCATAGGCAGAAGCCAACCTTTCACCAATGTGTCAGCAGACAGTTTTTCAGCTTGTGATGATGATGACAATAAAGAATCTGAAGAAACAGCCTCGTATGTCGCAATATTTCATTAATGCATCTTTAAGGCTTTTGCAGTGGATCGGATTTCATTCGGAAGAGTTGTTAAAAATGCATATACATGAATATTCTATTTGTTTGTGTCATTAAAATAGCTATATCTGTTTTCATGTGGCTGTAGCAGAAGCCAGATTGAACTGAAAATATATCTGGATATAGGTTGGCAGGTTTAAATGCCTCAGTTGAATCTCTAGCACAATTAATTCAACAGCAATATAATTTTGCACATATTAAACAGCCTTTTAGGAAGAATTGTTGGTTTAAATAATGGTTGGAAATATGGTGGTCAAAATACATCACTGGTTTATACAATGTGATCATGGACTGTGGGGCGTGGGACACATATTTCATACATCCACCTACATTTTCTGGGAAGGCACACGTACAGCACTGTGCCTAGATATATGGAATGACAGTCCTTACATTTTATCATATAAAAACCTGTACTGTAGTAGCCTTAAACAAATACAGTATAAAGCAAAAGTTATACTTTGGTTTTTGTAAAGTGTGCAAACGTTCACTATCAGTTACATAGTGGTCTGAAGAATTTATCTCAACAAGTACTTTACCAGTTGGGGGACTATTTAGAAATTTATATTGCAAATGCCAGACTATACGCTTAATTTTCTTACTAGCTAATATGTTTGAATGTTTAAAAAAATCACCCAATTGAAAATTTGCTGTAAAAAAAAAAGGCTTCTGCTGATTCTTCTTCATATCATTTTAATATACAGAGAGAGGGTTAAGGGAGTGGGATACTGTAGTAGAGCCTGGAGGCCACCTTTGTCACTTTTTATTAAAAGTGGTGAAATAAGCAGATGGCAGTTTCTACTTGCATTGCCAAGTGAGTTGTCCTTTACCTTTATTGATGTAATGTGGTATGTATTTCTATATTTAGTTTAATCTTACATTATTGCACTTCCATTAGAAGCTGGCTTGGATTCTTCCCTCAAGTGAACTCTGATTCGGCAAGTCATTAGCTGTTTCGATGTCAGCAATATACAAAGGCTGAAGCCTGATTCCGTCTTCAAATACTTATTTAAGATATCTGACTTTTGCTTTGCTTCACAGGGACCTATTGGATGAGTATCCTGATATATTTTCAGAACCAATACTTGGTCCCTCTCTGAAGTTCTGTGGACAACCAGCTCGTTGGATCAATACTTCTCATGTGGTAGAGTTGTAACAAATGCTCAAAATAAACACTCCCATGTCTTTTACTTTTACTTTTGGGTGGCATGGGTAATTTGGCCAAATCATTTTTTTATAATATCAAACAAATTAACAAAATGTTATGGCATCATATTAAAATTTGAAGAAAAGGGGGAAAAATCTGAAAAGTACCAAAAAATAATCAAACCCCCAGCTAAAAAGACAGTTATTCATGTTGCTTGAAAGTTTTCTTTGTTGGTGGAGGAAATAATTTAGTTCAGATGCTATCAAACAATATATAGGTTGCAAATAAGATGGAGATTTGTTTTGGGCTTTATTCACCCAAGTGTGAACAATCTATAATTCTTTCTTTATGTACTAATTTTAGTAAAGATTACAATTACAACCATAAAAACTAATGCAAAATAAAAACTAAAAAAAGAAAAAGAAGAAATAGAAAGTGCAAAAAAAAATAGAAAGACAAAGAAAAAAAGAAAAATAATATAGTAAAGGAAAAGAAAAGAACTGACTTGCCTCCTTGTCATAACAAGCATAGGCAATTTTAGTAAGTTGTCACTTCTTAAAACACAACAAATTTAGTCCTGATATAAGTCCATTAAGTGTTACCAGAAATAACAACATATATAATTGAACCTTAAATAAACCAATTTTATATTTGTGCTTTTTACTTCTAAAAATCCTTAGTTCCTTCCAATAATGTTCTAGAAATTGATTTCTTTTCATTTTTTCTTTGTCTCTCCTCAAAATTTTTTTCAAAGCTTTAACAAGTCTCATTTGTAAATCCAATATAGGAAAATCATCCAGTTCATTCTTTTGGTTTATTATTTGCATATCCCTGTTAATTATTAAGACTTCAGACCAGGGATGAAATGCTACCGGTTTGGGCCGGTTCGCCCGAACTGGTAGTAAAAAATGCTACTGGTTCGCTGAACCAGTAGTAAAAAAAGTTTTTAAAAAGTTCCTTCTATAGAAGCAGTGAAATGTCTTTTCAAAGACATCAACCAAGATTTGAGCAAGACGTCTATTCCCTTGCCTCCCATAACTCTAACTGCAGGGGATCACTGCCTTGCAGAAGTTGCACAGCTTCTGGAGCCTTTGAAAACCTTGTGAGAGCTTCCTGCACTGTGTTGGAAGTTGCAGAGGTTACAAGAGAATGTAGGGAACTTTCATGTGGCCTCCAGGCCCTCTGGAAGCCACTTAGGAAGGCCCTGCTGACATGTGATCTTTGGAGCTTCCAAAAAGGGAGTGAGAACAGTTCATGCTTACCTGCTTTTTTTGGAAGCTGTAAAACCATGAAGCTTCCAGGTCTCCTGTGATCCAAAGTTGCTTCGGATAAGTAATTCTTTTCTAAGAAACAAAAGCAAATTGAAAATTATTTACAAGTTTTTAAATTATTATTTATTAAAATTATATGTCACCAATCTCACTATCCAAAGCCATAGCAATAAGGCTTAGAATTTATTAAAATTATATGTCGCCTACCTCATTATCCAAAGCAATAGCAGCAAGCAATAGCACTTAGACTTATATACTGCCATATACTGTGGTACAGCATTCTATAAATAGTTTACAGAGTCAGCACATTGCCCCCAACAATCTAGGTCATCATTTTACCGACCTCGAAAGGATGGAAGGCTGAGTCAGCCTGGAGCTGGTGAGAATTGAACTCCTGGCTGTGGGCATAGTTAGCCTGCAATACTGCATTCTAACCACTGCACTACCAGGGCTCATACACTTTTTGTGACTCTTTGTTATGAATGTTCGCTTTTGTCCATGTGTCTATGCATGTGTGCATATGTATGTGTGTGTGTGTGTGTGTATGTTTGTTTGTGCCACAGCAGCAGAGTCAAGTCTGGCATTTTTTGAATTTTTGACATGTCAGCTCAAAAGGTTCACCATCCACTGGTGTTGCTTAATATTTTAATAAGGTAATTGCTCATTAGATTTTAATCGTTTTCACAGTGTTGTTGTCTGATATAGTAGAATGAAAAAAAATGGGTAGCGTAAAGTTTGTTGAATTCACATTCAGCAGAAAGCAGAGGTCCATATAATGATGATCTATTATTAAGATCCATATAATAATTATTTAAATGATATAATAAAACACTTCAATGAATCAAAAACCGACATTTACTTTTAGCTCTTTGTTTGGCAAAGCCCAAGAAAAAAAAGTAAATATCCTGGCAGTTTGTTTTCTTTTATTCCAATAGGGTGAAGTTGGCATTGCGGCCAGGGTCACCTTTGAAATTCTTGTAGGTGATAAAGCTGAATCTCGCCTCATAGTGAGCAATGATGGCACAACAGCTATCTGGTATGATTGGAGGAGGCTCCCTCCACCTTTTACTTTTCAGGAGAAAACAAAAAGAGGAATACAGAATTTTTACTTTAATACTAGATCAGGTGAGTGATCTTTTTGTTATTTTTTAAGTCAAGTTTCATTCATTCGTTCGTTCATTCATTCATTCATCCATTCATTTATACACCACCCATATCACTCTGCAAGCAACTCTGGGCAGTTTACAATTAAAATTATAAATATTAACAATAGTAAATAGAAAACTAAAAAATGAAAGACAAGAACGTTATGGTGGTGGCATCTTCCCTATTCATCCACCAGGCACCTCCAGCATCGAGTCCCCAACTGGACCCCAAGCCAACAGACGGAGTCAGATTTTAACAATCTTCCAATAGGCCAAAAGTTTGTAGGCTCAGGTAGCAAGATGTTCCAAAGAGGGTGGATCATAGCAGAAAAGGCATTGCTCCTGAATGCCAAAACACTTCGATTGACAGGGTCGACAGCATGCTCCTTCTGCTATATTGAGTGGGATGGGCCAGTCCTATTGGGACAAGACAGTTCCTCAGATAACTGGTCTCAGGCCATAAAGGTCTTTAAAGGTGATAACAAACAACTCTGATAAAGCAATGTCAAGAGAATCATTCCTAGGAATAAACCAATTATCATCCTATGTTTCAATGAAACATTTACCGTATTTTTTGGACTATAAGACGACCTTTTTTGGTGAGGAAAAGAAGAAAAAGAAATCTCCCTCTGCCTCTGAGCAATTTTGCCTCATTGCAGCAAACAGCAAACAGCCTGCTTTACTTTCATTTTCATTTTCAGCATAGCTTGATTAGCACAAGGGGGAAAAAAGTCTCCTCCAGCAATTTTCTTCCTTGCAGCAAGCAGCAGAGGCCTAGCAAAACAGCTGAGAGAAAAACAGCTGAGAGTCCTGAGGCCGATCCAATCAACTTGTGCTAATTAGGCTGTGTTGAAGCTGAAAAGAGCTGTTTTTTCTTGCTGTTTGCTGCAAGGAGGTAAACTGCTGGGAGGCAGAGGCCAAAGAGTGAGGGCCAGTGGGTGGGCGGGGCTACATTCGGGGTATAAGACGCGCCTAAATTTTCACCCTCTTTGGGGGGGGGGGAGAAAGGTGCATCTTATACTTTGAAAAATACGGTATGTGAAAAGTACTTGGGTTCTCTGAATTTTTGCATGTTTGTGACTTTAAATGTTATTAAATCTTGATGTGCATCATCTTGTGTTCCCAATGGGCAGTCTGAGTGAACAAACAACCCCAAAGTTCAGTGTTTATTCCATTTATTTTATAAACAATATAATACAATGTGATATGCCAGGGTGAAAAAAACCCCCATTACCTTAAATAGCATTCCCAATAAAAAGTAAGTTGTTTAAATTAAAATTGGAACTCCCAAGCAGAATTGTCTGTTTTTCTTTGTATTATTATCAAAGCCTTTAAGTACAGAAAACCATGCAGTACAGTATGTGATTATTAAAATGTATATAATTTTGATGTATTTTAATGTTTTTATCTTACACTCATTGCTGTTTTGTTTTAACATTGTGAGGTATCGTACAAAAAAGGTGCAAAAGAGAGCTGATAACATCTTTACTGGAAATAAATGAATTGTCTATTTTTCATTAATTTTTATAGTTCCAATTTGTTTACTGCAAAATAGCCTAAAGTTAAAAAGATGTTGATGAATTTGACTGCTCTATTTACCTTTTTATGTCGAAGATCCATCTTCTGCTTATGTAAAAAATAATGCAAATGAAATAAGCCCATAATATTCTGCATTAATTTTTTTAGATAGTAGCAATCTAGTTTTGCAAACTCATTTCTTATCATAAAACAATTTAACTTATGAGGTTTCTATTAGCTAATTTAAGTTCTTTTTGAAACGTTTTGAGGATACTTGAATCCTGGGCTTAATATCTTTTAGGAGCACTCTTAAAACCTGGCTGTTAAAGGAATTCCTGAGAGGAAAATATAATATAAAATAGAATTCTCATCTTGAATTATGCTTGGGTGCATTGTTCTTGGTGGCCTTATTATTTTTCTTAATAACTTTTGTTATTATTAATATGTATTATTGTTTCTTATTTTATTATATTATTTTTGTATTTTAATTATTTTTTATGATGGGGAGAAAGATTGGGAATGTCAATACAATGAACAAAAGCAGGTGTCCTGCCAAAGAAAGTGATCCTCTTTCCTTCCCAGTATGTGCTTTCTGTTCCCACAGGTGTTATCCTACCTGGAGAAACCATACATTTTTCCTTCATCTTCAAATCATTGAGTGCAGGCATTTTCAGTGAGTCCTGGGAGTTTAGTACTCATCCTGAGTTATTAGGAGGAGCTATGCTACAAGTGACTCTGTGGGGAATTGCACTCTATGAAGATACTACAGTTAAACTCAGGGAGGATCTGGAGGTAACCAAACCTATTTTCATGAGATAAATGGTAGAAAAAGTTCACTTTGCTCTAAGTTCACATTGCTTCTAAGATTGGATGTTGTGGAAGATGCGTAGATATACTGTACACTGCAACTAATATTTAATTGGCTGCACAAAAATGAACTTTCCAATCAGGTTTTCTATAGAAGTATTACTAAATTATGATTCTGTATGTTAGTACAAATCCTAGTTTCTGAACATCCCAAATGGCAACTCCTTTCAGTTCAAATTAGAACTGCTATAAAGCCTGGTACAATGCAGTTTGTGATGGGGCAAAATTAATGAATTAACCAGGTTTTCTAGCTTAGTGTGTCATGTGAACATGGCCTACATTTTATACATAGACAGGCTGTGTTCATATGACACATTAAGCTAGAAACTCTTTACTGTTATTTTGCTTGAAATTCCAGAAAGACTTAGAGGCTCGAGAAATTGCTGTTATAATAGAAGAAAATCTAGAAGAGCTACTTAATCGGATTCGAACACCCACACGAGTAAGATCCCCAGTTGATGCTTATGTCACTGAAGAAGAATTATTTCACAGAAAGAATCCAGAGGTATAGTTTGTCCTTTATAGGGAATGTGGGAGGGGAGGGAGAATAAATTATAAGGACTGATACTGGTCAGAGCATTGGGAACCAGTAAGGGAACAACCTTACCTTCTATTTTAAAAAAATAATAATTTTGATTTAAAGTTTTTACATAAGTAAAAGATAAATACAAAAATATACAAAGAAAAGAATGAAAAAAGAAAAGAAACAGTGCAGAACAGAGTGCAGTTAAAGGGGAAAAACAAATGAATTTCACCCTTTACAGCAGTTACAAATTTACCCTTTAATGTTACAATAATCCCTTCAGCTCCATGTTCAATCTTTCTTCAATCATCAAATTCATAAACATTTCATTTTTTTTCATTCTCAGCTAAAAGTCTTTAAAAGGTTTCCAGTCTTTTTAAAAAGTATTTATTATCTTGTCCTTGATAAACCAGGTGAACTTTGCCATCCTGTTACTTCTGCCATCTTCACAATCTAATCTTCCGTTGTGGGTACTACAGTATTTCTCCATCTTTGTGCATGTTAATCTTGCTGATGTTATCATATATAAAATCTTCCATAACTCTTTTCTAATTGTCTATTCCTAAGTTCCAAAAAAGAGTTCTGGTTTCATCTCAATATTAATATTAATCTCTCTCTCTCTCTCTCCCTCCCCCCTCTCTCTTTCTCTTTTCCACAAGTCCACTTGCATAGGATAAGGTCCCTTCATGTTTTTTGCATTTTTAATATTGACTAGAAGTATTTTTATACATCTCTGATAATTTCTTTGATGTCAAAGAAAATCTCTTAAAATTTACTGGTAGCTCTTAAATTATAACACAATCTAAATGTCAGTTTCTTTATCCACATTCTCACCCATCTATATATTATAGATGTAGTCCTTCATTAACAATAGTAATTGGACTGGAATTTCTATTGTTAAGCGATGCAGTCGTATATGTGATGATGTCACATGACCACATTGCTTAGCACCACAATCCCAACAATCTCCCTTGCCATTATTAAATTCCACCTCACCTTCTTAGGGAAGGATCCACTCCTCCCCAAGCCAAGCCATGCTTGACTTATTTATTATTTATTTATTTTGTCGCATTTCTGTGCCACCCAACTCCCAAGGGACTTGGTTCATCCATCCCAGCCCGAAGCCTTGGTAAGATTGCCACCTCTACTTCTTCTTCAATTCCCTTCACCTGCCTATCTCCTGCTCATTTCTGCCTTTTTGGCTGCTCACGTACCATGGGCCTTATTTTGTGTTGCCTTCTTTCACACTGGTGCAGCTATGGCTTCTCTTATTGGCTGCCCAGGGTCTCTTTTTAAACATGCCAGCCAGTTTTCTGGGGTGTTGGCTATTCCTGCAAGCTTAGTGTCATCTGCAAATTTCAGTTCCAAATTTGAGTAAAACCCCCCCATCTTTTTTGCAATGAGATATTTATCCTTGTTGATTTCCAATTTCTGTCATGTTATTCAATCCCCATTACTGAGCATATGAAACCACTGAAAATTAAATCCCTCTGCAGTTAATTTCTTGACTTCATCTTGAGCTGTCCATCTTCCTGTATTAATAAGTCTTGATATGTTAATAGTTTTTCTTTGTCTGCTGTTTCTTTTCTATAAAATGCTTTCTGTGCTGAGACCAGTAAAAATATTTTTGGGTCCAATCTGGGTTTATATTTATTCCACATCTTTAATATGGCACTTCTCATATAATGATTTTTGAAATCTACATTAACTTTATCATATCACAAAAACCCATGCCAACCAAACCTCAGATTATATTCTTCTAATTCTAGCATTTTATTTCTCAGCAAAACCCACTCTTTCATTCAAATCAAATAGCAGACTGCAAAATAAATTTAAAATCAGGCAATCTTCTTTCTTCTGCATCGTAAAGAATTTTATATTTAATACTTGGTTTTTCATCTTGCCATATAAATCTAGATATGCATTTTGCCATTGCCATTTTTCAAAACAGGCATTGTTTGAAATGAAAGAAAATCTTCCTAGGTAACACATTCATTTTTACCACAAGAATTCTTCCAAACAATGATAATTGTAACTTTTCCTGTCTTATTAGATCTTCCCTACTTGTAGTAAACTTCTATTAACATAGACTCAGGGACTGGCTTGTGAAGGGCTCTGTTGTGTGCCCCTTGTCAGACTGACAAAGGAACTAGGCATGCCCAATCAGCAGGCAATTTATGAGATTTTTGTTGCACTGCCAGATTGGGAACAACTTCCTTGGTCAAGGAGCAACCTAACTGGTCCTTAGGACAGGATTTCTAGATATAGAAAGAAAGACCAAAACATAATTCAGATCTGTTTTTGAAGCAAATGAAGAAACTGTGTGTCAACATAGCCATTATGTTGCTGGTTTCTCCCTCCCACATTCCCAATTTCAGCTGGATTAATTGCTGTGGACTCTGGGAAGAATTTTAGAAGAACCACATTCTTATACACAGCCATTTTCCTCCAGTTGCTATTTATTTTTTCTTTGCAACAGATTACATATTAACCACTAACTTTCCATGAGCATTTTCATGCCTTAAAATTGTTTTCATCTGTTTCCCCATCTTTAGTTGGCATTGTACCAAAAAGCACAAATTCACCTATTTGCTCAATTTTTCTGTCATTTATGTATATCTTGCATATTTTTTCCTTTGATACATTAACATTCAAATACAAAATATTTAGCTAATTTTGCTGTGAATATTAACAGGTTTTGAGCTAACAGGTAACCTTCATATCTCAAAAGTATTTTGCTTTGGGATTCACGTTTTACAATGCTGGGCATCTCTGATCAGGCTTGCTGAGTTTATTTATTTATACTTCACATTTCTTAACTGCCCATCTCCTTCAAAGAAGAACTCTGGGTGGAGTACAATAAATCATTGGAATATAAAATAGTATATAAAAAATTAATATTTTTAGAGTTAACATTTTGAGTTTAAAACTTTTTAATATATGTTATTTGCATATATATGTTATATATATATAGGCCAACACAGGGTTGCAGTAAAAAGCCCAGAAGTTGTGAATGAGATTTCACAGAACCAGGGCTGAGGAACATCTTAGCTTACGTAGGTAGAACCTGGCTAGAAAGAATATATATATAGAGAGAGGGGGGGGGGGGAGATAATTAACCTTGTTAAAAATTGGTTGACAAAGGGAGGGCTGTCATGGCACTAATCAACCAAATGAGTCTGTGCTCCTTTGGGCTCCCCACACAAGGCCACAGACCCATATTTTAAACCCTTTTCAGAAGCCAGGAAAGTGGGAACCTACCTCACCTTCCTACATACTGACAAGAAAACATTTCTGACTTACGAAGTACATAAAAAGTGTGCCTTTTACTCTAAAGGTAAAAGAAGGGGTAATGATAAAACATATTTCTAAATGGTGGATGGTAAAAAGGAAGTAATGTTTATTTTAGAATTCTACCATAGTTATTTTAAAAAGGTGTATGAATAGATATACCAAGTACCAGTGTAATAGGAAACAATGCATTCAGAGTGCTAAAAAGAGAAATGAAATAAGTTCCACCACAGATGCTAAAGTCCCACTACTTCTCAATCATATAGATGAAAGGAAACAACCACTATAGCACATCTATTTGTGCTATAGTACTTGGTGGATATGGACACCTATTCTTGGTCTTTTCTTTATTAAATCAGTTTAAATTAAAAAAAAAAAAGAACCAGTAAGAAACAAAACACAAGCTGTTGGTTGAAGCAAGTTAACACCTGATGCTCCATGAAATTTACATAATAAACTGTTGCCAATGTATCCGATTTTTTAAAATAATACATTAGCATGATCCCAGAGCAAATATGGGGCCACTTTTTGTTTTATATATAAATTGAAGTATCAAGATACATTCAAATTCAGAAAGGTCTCCATCACAGAAACCTTAATGAGAGGATGTGTCAGAACCAGTTGATTCCTTACATGTCACTTTATTTGTTATTTCTCTCTTTACAGCTGCATTACAATCACCAGGTTGTAAAGGGGCTTCATGAATTGTGGAACAGAATTATGAATCCTCAACCTGTAGAAGTGTATGTAGAAGAAGGACAGAGAAAAAGCACGGTCAGTGAGACTTCTCCATCCAAGAGTACTGCAGACTCTCAGAAGAGTCCTGAGGATATCAGTAAGAGTGTTTCCTCGCCTACTTCCATAGCAAAGACACTTGGGTTGGAAGAACTGGTAGATGAACCGAGTAAGGCTGACATAGAAGAAGTGGCCCAAGTAGAGGAGGTACCTCATGTGGAATGGAACCTTTCTGTTGCCGATTTTAGGCAGGTATGTGAATGAGGTTTCTTATTCCTCAGTCTAAGAATATTCAGAGAGAATTCCATCTTTGTGCCAGAATATCCAATATTTTCTAATATGGAAAATGGCAAGATTTGAACCTTGTCCATAGGCATCTTTTTTTCATTCAAGGATTCTCCCTGTTGGTGAGTTTAGGAAGAGACACTTGCAAGCCCCACTAACTGTGCCTAATTTCACCAGCATTACTATTGACTGAAATAAAGGGAGGTTGGCGCGTCTGTTTTGCTCAGGCTGCCACTTTATAATTTCAGGCATTATAATCTCAGACCGACAGTAAACAGTTGTAGTTCTGCTTGTGTTTATGTGTGCATTTTAGATAAAGAGTTTGATATTGATTTCTATTTCTTTAGACGTTGCTGACAATCCCTGAAGAAGAACAACGGGAAGTTGCCCTAGCTCAGCTCAATAAAGCAGCATTGGAACTTTGTATTACTCCCCTGACAACTCAGGAAGATCTCTTCTACCAGATATGGTATGGTGTATAGGAGGAGGCTGTTCCACCGAATGCTTTGCATACATAATATTGGCAGCAAAAAATCTTAAAATAAACCCATTGTACAGTTAGTGAGCAAAGATGCAGGATAGCTAACAGATCTCATTTATTTTCTTTATGCGGCACTTCTTTCAGACCGCTCAGAACAACATCCATTTGTTGTTCTGTTCCAACTTCCTTTATGACCTGACATCAACCTTGTAAGGTCGATTAGTGGAAAAGATAGCATTTTGGTTTGGAGTCACAAATCAGTTTTCTGGCTGACTAATCCCAATTCTCTCTTTTTTACTCCACCATTTGCATACTAATTCACAGATTCTATTTTCTTCTGTAAAGAAATACCCTTGATTTATTAGCTAGCAAGCTTCATTTAGGACAGAAGAGAGCAATGTACCATCCCAGCCTCTTCTTGGTAACTTTTGAAGTTTCCAAGATTGTATGGTTTAAGTTTTGTAGCAAACAGCAATGCAAATTTCTATGTTATTTTTAAAGAGAGAGAGAGAAATATACAACTAGCGTAGCATCCTTTATTTTAACTCTCCAACTTCCAAAATGATTTTTAAAGAAACAAAAATTGTCATTTTGTTCCCCAAATGATGTCATTCAGTGTCAATTCCCCAATATCTTTGAAAACCATACAACGGCCTTAACAGTTACAGCCCTGTTCACCAATGTCCACTCCAATTTATGGATCTGTTATTTGGGACATCAGGAACAATAAACCTATTCTATGTAAAATATTTACTTAGCTAGGAAATGAACTTGCAGTTGGAATTGCGGAGCTGAATAATTCAGTAAAAATGTTGATGGGTGATTCACAAATAAACCTATTCACTGTTTTGGACAAATGTTTGTTTTTCACCCTAAACCTCTTTCAGAATTCCAAAGCCCTTGTAAAATATAATATTTGGAAATTTAAATAATAATAGCAACAATACCTTTTTCTTTTAAAAAAATCTTTTTTGCTTTTTAAATGTTTACAACAGCAAATTATGATGAGGCTTTGCCAGAATTTGATCCTTTATATTTGCTTAGCCATTGCTTTTGGAAAGCTAAGAAGAAGGTCAGCGAAATCGGAAGAAACCAAGAGTTTGGCTTGCAAATCTCATTAAGAGTTTCATCCCTATCCTGCAAACTTTTTCTTTCCTTAGTGGATTGTTGAAGAGCAGCAGTTCTCAAAATGGAAGTAGACATGTTAAATATAGTATCTGAATATTTTGTGCAGAATGAATTAAATGAAAGGCCCTCAAGGGATCCAGCCATACAGTGTCTCCTGGGTCTCTGCAGAGTTTGTTATTCTAGCCTTACATCTTTCCTTTGTTAGTGGGATTATTCTGCTGTTTCTCTGCAGTGGGCTTTTAGATCATTCACTTATTATCCCCAGTGATGAAATAGGTATAAATTATTCTCATTCCTAGAAGCTATCCTGTACAACCGTGTATGAGTTAATACTCCATGGTTGCCACTTTCCATTCTAAGGTAACTGGCATTGATATTTTTTAAAGGGGGTGGTTGGGCAATCAGATTCTCCCACTGGAGGTTTTGTGTATAAAATGCTTGTTCTGTTCCCAAATCTCTTTTTCTTATATATGGATTATTACTTAAGGAACAGGGTGAATAATCATATCTGATGCAATTGGCATCTCTTTTTAATTACATTTATTCTGAAAACAAAAACCTTGTGCTACAGATCTCACATATTTAGGAAACAGTGCCTTAGGAGAATAACTCAAAAATGTTTTACTTAAATTAGCAACAGCTCTTGTAAATATGGGTCTGCTTTTGATTTAGAGAAAGCCATAAAAAAGCAATGACAGAACTTTGGCTTGCTCTCCTTTGTCTCTCCTTTCAAAGAGAAATAAAATCAGATTTCTTTCTCATATTAGTTTCCAGTTGTGGAGGGAAGTAATTGATGGGCTGGTGAACTGCTCGTTAATGCTCAGGTCTCTGCTTGGTATGCCTGAGAAAGACACTTATGTTGAAACTGCTCCAGAAGAACTAGGTAAGTTTGCCTGCCAATTCAATAGCTCTGACTCTAAGAAAATGTACAGGTAGGCAACATTAAGAATAGTGAACAGTCCCTGCTTGATCCAGGTATAAAATCAATATCATCCCTCTTTCCTAAATTGCACTTAAACTTTTACTAGTGTTTCCAGCTTACTGCTTGCCAGAAGGTAGTTTCACTAATCAGAAAGGCCAGTAAAATAATTGTTAACCCTAAATGGAAGAAATGTATTTTGCTTATTTTCCAGCTGATGTAAAATCAGCTGTTGCAAAGGCTGTCAAAGAAGATCGAAAAGTTCAGAAAGACGATAAGAAAACTGCTTCGAAGGAAAAGGAAAAAGGAAAGGCAACCAAAGAGGTAGATATATGATTGGTACCTTCAAAATTAATATAGAAAATGAAGCTTAATCAGATAAAACTGCATTATGCAATCTATTTCAGGCTGAAGACTACATTTGGCCTGTGGGTGGTAAACCGAGAACTTAAATGCAAAAAATAAGCAAAATTGAATTGAAAAGTGGGTGGAAGGAGGAAAAAACACTTTATTTGATTTCATTTGAATTTAATACACATTATATTAAATAGATTAAAGAGCTAGTGCGATTACCTTCCACATATCCTTCCAGTTTCCCTTTTCTCACATTAAAAATTACAGGGTAATAGCAATTTGGGGGTGACATTCCGGGGATATTATATAAGGTTCTGAGAGTTCAGATTTCACATCTGTGAGATAAATGAAAGATAAAAAGAATTTTATAGGTTTTTTTTTTCATCTGAGTTAACCCTTTACTGAAAGTACTGTTGCTTTCAAATATTCACTGTGGTATTTGAAGCTATGCAAATCAGATTGTTCTGATATCCGTTTGGTATAATTGCATCTTTTTTAGCAAGAACGCACAAATAGCCGAAAAGGCAAGGGAAAGGAAGAGAAGAAAATAAAGACTTTCACAAAGGAAGCAAAGGATGCGATCTCTTTTTCAATAGAATCTTCAGAAGCAGAACTACAGTTACGCCGAGAACAAATAGATCCAATTGTGCAGGAAAAATACCGTGAAAAACTCTATGTTGAAGTAAGTTTGTATATACACCTTACAATAGGAAAAATACTCAACCACAAAATAAAACTGACAATAAACCAAATAAAACTTATAGCAGCCCCAAATTTATAAGAGTAAAAAGCCTGAATGAGCAAATAAACCTTTACTGAGGAGCCTGAGTGGCGTAGCAGGCTAATGCCTCCTATTAAGGCAGCATTTAACATCCAGCTGCCTGCAATTACTGCGAGTTCTAATCTCACCAGGCTCAAGGTTGACTCAGCCTCCCATCCTTTCTAAGGTGGGTAAAATGAGGACCCGGTTTATGGGGGCAATAAGCTGACTTTGTATAAATATACAAAAGTATGAAGGCTATTGCTTAACGGATTGTAAGCCGCCCTGAGTCACCGGAGAAGGGCGGCATATAAATATAAATATTAAGAAAAAAATATTAAATATAAATATAAATATTATTAATATTAAATATTATTACTTGATTTCAAACGATCACAGCTCCTTGGTGTTGGGCAAATATCACTGGGAACATTCCAGTGACTATAACCCTTTGTTCAACTGGCTGTTCCTCTTGTGGTGTGTAATAATAATAATAATAATAATAATAATAATAATAATTATTATTATTATTATTATTATTATTATTATTATTATTTTATTTTATTTATATACCGCCCTCCTCCCGAAGGACTCGGGGCGGTGTACAGCCAATTAAAACATAAATATACAGTATCAGAGTTAAAATTAATTAAAATTCATTAAATAGTTTTGGCCGAATTTTAAAACCCAAAGTTAAAACCCAATTTAAAATCATTCAATTAGACAGCCCTGCCTGTCGGAATAGTAGGGTCTTAAGGGCACAGCGAAAGACTCGGAGATCAGAGATGTTACGAATATCTGGGGGCAATTCATTCCAAAGGGCAGGGGCTCCGACAGAGAAGGCTCTCCTCCTGGGTGTCGCCAGCTGGCATAACTTGGCCGACGGCACCCTGAGGAGTCCCTCTCTGTGGGAGCGAACTGGTCGGTGGGAGGCTGTTGGTGGCAGAAGGCGGTCCATAGATATCCTGGTCCTATGCCATGGAGCGCTTTAAAGGTGGTGACCAACACCTTGAATTGCACTCGGAAGACTACTGGAAGCCAGTACAGCTCGCGCAGGAGAGGTGTTACATGGGTGTAACGAGGTGCGCCCATAGGACAGCCATGAGTCCTTATGTCAGAAGAGATTTTAGGATGCTTCATATAGTTATTAAATAGCACCGGGAAGACTACAATACTATAGTAGACGTATACATGATTACAGAGGGGTGGAATACTAGTTTCTCAGGGCCACTCTGGAAATTTCTATCCAGACAAAATAAAACAGAGCCACTATCAAGTACTGCCTCCATGCAAACTTGGATGACTAATCTAAAAGGATATAATGGTTGCTGAGGTCAAACATTGCTCAGAAATAAGGAGAATGAATCATATAATACAGACGTTGCACCAATATATTACAAAATAGGGAGTAATATAGTCACTCCTTCTGGCTATAGTTGTTTTAAGCTGCCAGAGTTGCTTAAGATGGGCAGCCATATAAATCTTTTAAATAAATACAATCTCCGCCTTTTCTGTCTTCACTAAAAAAACAAAGGTTCTACAGTTCAGGGGTGAAATCCAACAGGTTCTAACAGGTTCTGGAGAACCAGTAGCGGAAATTTTGAGCAGTTCAGAGAACCAGTAAATACCATCTCTGGCTGGCCCCAGAATGGGGAGGGAATGGGGATTTTGCAGTATCCTTCCCCCTGGAGTGGGGTGGGAATGGAGATTTTGCAGTACCCTTCCCCTGCCACGCCCTCCAAGCCACACCACACCTACCAAGCCACGCCCACAGAACCGGTAGTAAAAAAAAATTGGATTTCACCACTGTTAGTTAACTAGTATTTTACTATTAAATATTCCCAACTAAAATACATACATATGCTTTTGTTTCTTTTGTAATGTAGTAACAAAATGGATGTATTAAAAGGAAAAGAAAATCCTTGACAAAAGGGGTTTAATATCAACATATAGCAACTTTCCCTGGTTAGGCACTCTCAAATGTGTTGTGTTTGTGCTCTCAAAATCCCTAACTAGTATGAAGTTATGCTGTGGGCTGGGCTTCAGTTCCTAGCAGAGATAGTATACAAACTAGGCTGCAAAGCCTCAACTCCAGGGCAAGTATGTAGAAATAGTAATTGATTCCCGCTACACAATGCCCTTAATAGCATAAGGAACAGATATAATACACACTCATTTTATATCAAGCACATGGAACAGATTATTATAGCTACATAATGCTTTGCAGGCATATATTCTCTAGCTGACTTCTCTAATTTGGCACCCTTCAGATGTATTATTTATTGGATTTCAATGTCAATAATTTTCAGATAGGAACTGTACATTACATTCAGGTATGGAGCAACAAAGTAGGTTACCAAAATATGTGGGACAAACTATTACATAATACCCTCCCTGGCAATGTTTGTTCTGGAAGAATAAAATAATTTGTAAAAATATGTAGGCTTGGTTCATTGTATGTCCACATAGAATAGACTCAATATTTCCTTCTAAATAAACAAAAGCTTATTTGAATTTGATCTTTCATTCAGGTTTATGGACTGCTGAATTCAATGGTGAACAAAATGGTTTTCCTCTTTGAGACGGTAAAAAAGAATGCTCTAGAGAAGACTAAAGCATCTTTTGTCTAATTGGTAATTTGATAATGAAATAAATTATATATGTACACACATGAATAGTATCAGAGAAATTTTATTTATGAAAAATTAGAAATTGTGTCTCTCCTGCAGGCTTTTGTATAGACAAATATATCTGAATACAGTATTTATTTGTTTGTTTGTTTGTTTGTTCGATTTATATGCCGCCCTTCTCCGGAGACTCAGGGCGGCTTACAGTGCGTTAAGCAATAGCCTTGATACTTTTGTATATACCTGCTTAGTAGGGCTTTCGGTCCCCACAAGGGGTGTTCTTTTTTATACAAAGTCAGCTTATTGCCCCCACAATCTGGGTCCTCATTTTACCTACCTCGAAAGGATGGAAGGCTGAGTCAACTTTGAGCCTGGTGAGATTCGAACTTGCAGTAATTGCAGGCAGCTGGTGTTACTTAACAGCACTTTAATTTGCTGCACCACCAAGGCTTCTCACCAAGGAGAGAAGTAAGTTCTCTCGCCAGCTGAAAAATATTAACTAGGTATATGAAGCCAAAATTTTACCATATTGATGGTATATGGAGGTGGACTTTGGTAACCACATTAGCCCAGTGGAAATCTTTAAGAGCTGTGCAAGTGAGTGAAATGTATTTATCTGTCTATATAGTGGGGCTCATTCTCTCTCTCTTTTCCTCTTTCTCATGAGGTTAAGGCCTCTATTCAGTAGTCCTTATCAAATCCACAGTTCCACTTCTGTTATCAGCAAAAGAAACATCATTGTCACTAAGGAGCAGTGTGGTATGGGAACAGAGACTTTAACTGCTTCACTGTCTTTATTAAGCTTGCTATTTTCCTGTTCCGATTGCATTCAGAAACAATCTGTTCCTGGCAGCCCACCTAATGGCTTGAACTGCTGGATGATGGAGAAAAAGTAAGTGGAGTGATGATAGACCACAAAGAGAGCAATTGAGAGCCATATGCGGTCTACAGCTTGCCCATATGTGTTGTATGGGAATATCTAGTTCCTACAATCACCATCACATAGCTGACTGTAAGGGTACTTTATGATTTTTATTTGGATTGATTATTGGGTGCCTACCAGCTGAATACAGCTCTCAAACGCCTACTTTGCCATGCTGTAGATCCATTGTTGCCATGGAAGTCAATAAATGTCTCAGCCACTTTGTCTCAGAGAGATATAATATGAACAGGGGAAGAGTTTTCTGCAAGCCCCTTTCCTCTTTCTGCTGTATACTTTTCAGCCAAGTTCAAACATAAGTCACCTCAATGAGTCCTTTATCTTAATCACCCAGACATAGAATTGGAAGGGGTCATTTATGTCATGATCTCCAACTTCCTGCTCCATCCAGGAATGATTAAAGTATCACTGAAATATGATATTTAACCCCTGCTCAAATACAGATAGCCAAAGAAAGACAATCACTTCAGTGTGTAATTTGTTCCATTGTCAAACTCATCTTTCTGTTGGATTTCTTTTCTAACATTCAAACAAAATTTGCTTTCTTGCAGCTTCAAACCATTTTTTTTCAGATCTCCACTCTGCAAGGAGAAGAGTGAAGTCTCAGCTTTCTATGTGATACCCTTTTTGATATTTCAAGCATGCTATCATGTCCTCCCTCATTTTACTCAGAGTTAAACATAACCAGTTCCTTCAATCACTTTTCCTAGGATTGCTTTGGATCCCTTAATTATTCTTCTCTCAACCTATTCCAGTTTATCTGAATCCTTAAAGTGTGACATCCAGAACTGGAAACAGTACTTGAGATAGTATCTGATTAAATCCCGGTGACTGAAAATTATAAGTCTGTCAATACAACATAAAATCACGTTTGCCTTTTTGAAGTCCCAACACACTGCTGGAAATAGTTTGCTTTTGTAGCACGGGTGTTAGAAACACCCACAAATCTTGAGTTCCATTTTCCATTAGCATTTCCTGTCCTGGAATCCTATTTTTTAATTTATTATTAAATTTATTTGCTGCTGATCTCATTTCATTTTGAAATGACTATTTTTCTTTGCTCTGAAAGTATAAAGATTTGCTTTTTAAATGTTTCAAATCTAAGTACACTCAGGTTTAAATTCCTTTATAATCAAGAATTCCAGCATGGACCAATCACTCTCCCTCACTGTTCCTGTAACCTCCACTTCCTTGACTAAGGGCACATCCATAGATCCTGATATTATCTTGAAGTTATATTGAAGGACACGTGCTCCCTCTTCTCCCTTGCCTATAGCCAAGTGTTATAAAGTGATGTTTTCTATCTTCTTCCAACACAGACTTTGCAAATTTACCATATGTGCTGGTTCAGAAGTCATTGTGGTGATGATAATGCAACAGCAACAGCAACTGAAATCTGCCTAGTCTGTGATGATTGTGTTTGGATACCTAGATGCAAACTATAAATTTACATAAATTTATAAATTTAGGCACATATCCAAAATTTAGGGATAAAACTTGTTTTTCAAGGAATTTAACTAATTGCCAGCCTGGATTGTTCTATAATTCCAGGTATGTTTAAGATGTCATGGATAAACTTTATAATATTTTAAATAAAATTTCCTAAGTTTCTGCTCTCTACATGTCTGATCTCTATTCTGTCATCTGTGTCTATTAAACAATATGTCCATTGCTAATTGCAGAACTGGCATCACAATTAATAAGCACATGCCCTATTCAAGCCAAGGGATGGGAAATGGAGATCAGCCACGACACGTATTCCAAAATCTTTGCCAAAATCATTTGTTTGGAGAGAATGGGTCAAATGGCTTTCCCAGTACTTAGAGAGAGACAGTGGGCTGCTGAGCATGCCCTCCCCACTCGGTTAAAATATATTGTCCTCAATCAGTTGAAAAGAAACAAGTCTTTATTAAAAATCCGGAAGCAGAGTTTTGATATTCTTCTAGCAATGTCTCTGGTTATTTGGCCTTCAACTTCTTACAACACTCTACTCAACACTGCTTGGAATATATTAAAAAATATGGGCTATGGCAGTGATGGCTAACCTTTTTGCCGTCGCGTGCCAAAAGCAAGGGGAGCGTGGGGGGTCGCAGGTGCGGGTGCCCACATCCATGATTCAATGTGTCCCTCCTTCCCATGCATGCCCCCCCTTCCCCCTGCTTTTGGCACGTGATGGCACAGTGGGCCTGGTATGCCCGTTTTCCCCCCTCCCCAGGCTCCAGAAGCTTTCTAGGAGCCTGGGGAGGGCAAAAACAGCCTTCCCCATCCTCCCGGAGGTTGGAAACAGCCAGTTTCCCGACTTCCAGTGGGAACGGAAGGCCTAAAAATCAGTTAGCCGGCGCGCTGGAGCTGAGCTAGGGCAACACTCGCGTGCCCACCAATATGGCTCCGCGTGCCACCTGTGGCACCCGTGCCATAGGTTCGCCATCACGGGGCTATGGAATGAAAACTTTTCAATAGAAAATCCGAGATCTCGGCAGAACCCAGCTGAGAAAAGGTTAAGATAAACGTAGCCATAATGTTATAGGTTCTTTCCAAAGGTGCCTTGGTAGAGAGGCTCAGTCTTTGCAGTCAGTGAACTCTACTTTCCTGTGAACAACTTATCCTGCCCCCTTATTAATCGAAGTCTGGCATTGCTACACTTAGAGGTAGCATTTCTGCGTTTGACGGCCCCTATAATCCACCTCTCTAGTGCCCTCTGCATTTTGCCATTTGCTGTAATCACTGCAATCTCTGGGAAAAGCCCAGATGAATCCTCAGCAGCCTGACCAACTTTTCCGGAAAGATCCAGGGCAGCGGCAGCAGCACGAGCAGTGGCCCCATGCAGGACAGCAGCAGCAGCACTCTAGATTGCATCCTGATTAGGTCTCTGTAAGAGACCTGCCATCCTTAACGAGGTCTCAAATCCAGCGCCTCGACTAGGTTGGCTCCCTGGCCTTGCTTCTTTGGCAGTCCCATCCAGCTCCACACCCCACCTCCCAATTGCCCAGATGAATTGCAACTGGCTTCAGAAGGATTTCTCTGGACTTGCTGCTCCCTAATAACTTTCCCCAGTGGAAAGAGAAAGCTAAGGACCTTCCTGAGCAGTAAGGCCCTGGGGGGGGGAGGGTAGAGGAGACCACCCCTTCCCTACACCAGCGCGTTGACCAACCACCCTGTATTCTACTGGGCGTTTCGACAATGCAGAGAAGTCTTCTCACATCTTGAGTTTTGGTGAGAAAAGGGAGCCAGTTCGCAGGCTTAGAGTGCACAGAAAGGTGAAGATTTATTTTCACTCGGGAGAACATGGGGAAGGGATTACTCGCTATGAGCAAACAGAGCGGGTACAGTGAGTAAGTGCGCGCGCACGAAAATCACCCGCCTCCGATTCAGATAGGACGTGAAAAGGCAAGAGCCTTTGGGGGCAGGCGGTAAGGGGCGAGGAAGGCTCTATATAGTGGTAAAGCCGTTCCCTCGCTCGTGGGAATGGCTTTACCTCCGTTTCAGTGCGGCTCCCGGGCCTGTCAAAATCTCGCTGAAGAGACTTGAGAAAGCACCAAGCGCATGGTGGGCGGCCTCGCGTGCAGCTTTGAGGTTTTTGGGCGACCGAAAAGTCCAGCGAACCTCCCTCACAGTTCCCATCCAAAAAAGCAGAGAGGGGCTGGCCGGATTCCGGCCACGTTATCCTTTCGCGCCCGCTGAAAACACCGCCGAAACACGCGAGTCCTTGGCTCCTCTTTCATAACATCTTGGTCAGATCTCGCTCCAGATTTCCAGAGAGAAGGCGCGAAAGTACGAGGCGGGTTCGGTCAAAGGGTAGAAAGGCTGCCTTTACCAGCAGCAACTTGCAGCCACCGGGTAGGACTCGCACGGGGGTCCGGCGATGATCCGAACAGTCCCGTCCGGCAAGCCGAGCAACTTTCCACCGTGGCGGCCAGACCAAGCTTCCTCCCACCCAGAACGCGCGCGCACCTGGCCTGCCTGACGCGGCGGTGGAAAGGCGGTACGCCCCACCTCCGCGCCAGGTACCTGGTGCGCGGGTTAGGCATGGAGCGCTGCGCTGACGGATCCGGGTTAGCCTCGCTCTAGGCAGGGCTAAGCTGCGGTAGCAGCTGAGGAGGACCTCGCCACCTGCCGCCCGCAGCCCGGGCTTCCCGGCCCTGGAGGGAAGAGCGCGGCGAAGCCCGAGGTGAGAAGGCCCCTCCTCCTTGCCGCAGCTCCGCCTCCTCCTCCTCCTCCTCCTCCTCTTCCTCTGTTGGCGATCTCTTTGCATCTGTCTCTAGCAAACCTGATACATCCCCGCTCCCTCTTGCCCGATGGCGCTGCTGAACCAAGCCCCGGCGAAGAGCAGGAACCCGAGGCGGCAGGTATGACGGCGGCAGCGGCTTTACTGGGAAAGTGGTCCGGGAAGGGAGGAGGGAGTGAAAGGAAAGTTCTGGACGCCGAGAGCTCTCCTGACTGCAGTGAAGCCCGCTCGGAGAGTCAGCAGTACTTTGGCAACACTCCGCCGCAGGGACGCTCTCCCCCCGCCCGGCCCTCCCCTCTTCCCCCTCCCCGGGCTCCCCGCAGTACGGGGCTTGAAGTTTTCAGCCGCGTCGGGAGATCCTCCTATCTTTCTTTCCCGCCGAGGATCTTGCCCTAAAGCAGGGGCAAGGGAGAGGAGGCGATGGTTGCGGTTGGCGCCAACGAGGCAGCTTCCCTCACTCGGTGTCGGAATGACGGTGATGCGGCGGGCAGCCTGGGATAGCCGGTTGCCTTTCTCCGGTCGCTCTTGCGGGTTGTAGTGTCCTGAGGCCGCGACGGTCCCCGCTTACACCCCCACCCCCGGTTCCCGTTCCCTCCGGCGCATTTAGTTAGAAAGATCGGGCCTCTGCTAGGCAGCGGCTGCCTCCAGCAACTCCTCCGGATTTTCCCCTAGGTGCGTACGTGTGTTCCCCGCGCTGGTAGGCAGGTTGTGTGTGCGTGTGTGTTCCTAATCAAACCGGCACCCCAGTTCCCCACAGCCCTTGTTCGTTTGCCTGTGGCTTCCTCTGGCCCAGGGACCTGATCGGGATCGCGGCAAGATTATGTAATGTTCCGGCTGGTGGGGCTGGGCTGCCTGCCGCCTCGTCGCATGCGCGCACAGAGGGCAGAGCGGCGAGTGCCAGCCGAGGGTCCCGAACCACGTGGCAGCCCGTGAGCGGGACCACCCACGAGTGCTCCTGACCCGAGGAGACGGCTCGCCATCAACCCAAGTGTCCCCCTCGGCGCCTCAGCTGGGGAAGGTCCCTCTTTCAGAGGTGCCATCGGAGGTGCCATCAGTCCTCGGGGAAGAAGCCCAGAGCCCCCTCTGGCAGAATGAGCGCATCTATTGCAGCAGGACTGGTTTGCTCGCTTGCATTATGAAACCTTTCGAAGTCCCTTTCTCCGGCAATGTGTTTTGGGTCAGCTGTGGAAAGTCGAAATTGGTTTCACTCTACCCGTTTCAGTCTTTCACCTTAATTTTTAAAGTCCCTCCAGTCCCTTCCAATCAATGGAAGGTTGTTAAAGAGTTAGATGCCAGTGTAGCAGCTTCCTTAAAGGATGAGGAAGTCGGTTTCTTGCCTTGACTTCTCAGAGAAGCGATGGGGGCAAACAAAATAAATGAAGAGGAAAAGTTCTCCAAACAGGAATCTCCCTGGAGAAATTTGTTCTCAGAAACCCTGAATTTCTTGGGGGAGTTTTAAAGACAACTGCTTGATGTAGTGATGTAGTCTTCCTTTCATGCTTGTCTCCAGTGCTTGAGGATTGTACTCTGCTAGAAATTGCTTCCACAACCCCACATGGCCATTTGCTCCCATCCATTTACTACCACATCTGAGCAAAAGAAATGGCTTCTTTCCATCCTTGGTTTTACCACACTGTCAATGCTTTTGATGCCCAAGTAAAATAAAAGTCCTTTATTCTGAGAAAAATGCAGTTTATCATCCCTTTTTCCTCCATGGAGAGACAACGAAGGAAGGAAAAAGGAGAGCAGCAAAGTTTCACCTCTTTATGTCCTTTCCCATCCATATTTTCTTCCCGTTGGTATGCTTTCCCTGGATTTATCCAGTTCTGAAGTTATTCAGAACTATTCTCCTTTCTCTGATGGGGAGTAAAATACGGATGATGCTTCAAAAAATAAGACAGGATATTATTGGGCAAGTCAGAAATGATTAGCCACTCCACCAGGAAACTCTTTCCAAGCCTTGCATGTAAAAAAAAAGAAGAAGAAAAGAGCTGGAGCCATATGAGAAGGATGCCTTCTCTGGTTTGTTGCAGCTGAGAAAACCTGGCATCAGGATACAGGAGAGTTTGCCCTGCCATTCCCCATTGACTGGGCGGCAGCTCTTCTTCTGGAATGTGTCACGAACATAAGGAATTCTTGGCAGTCTGGAATGATTGCTGCTTATCCTCTTCACTGCCTCCTGTTCCCTTCTTGATGGCTCTTTTATTCAAGGTCACTGCAGTAATTTCATATGTGGCTGCCTGGTGCTGCTGTCTTATCTACCACACCATTTCTCTTTCTCTCTCTTTGCGTTCTGGGAATATTGTGTTCAATAAAACCTGCTGCTTGTAAACCCCCTTGGCAACAATCCATAGGCAAAGACGTTCTCTCTTTTCTACCTCTTGCTTCTAGAGCTAAAAATGACAAGTTAACAAGGCTCATGCTGGCCTCTTCGGTGGAAACATTCTCCCCTCCCCCTCCTAAATCTTGGATGCATGCAAGCTAAAATTACAAGATATTCTGCACATTCTCAGGGCATAGGAAGAAATCAGCACTGCCCATGTACCAGTGCTCTGCTTTGGTCCATGCCAGTCCAAAGCAGTCCTTACAACTGGGGTGGTACCACATTAATGCCTGCATCCCAGTATTTGCTACTAGATTTTTTTAATATTGCGAATGAAACTCTCTAGAAGGTTTCTAAAATGGATGTGTACTCAATACTCCTTGTGCCTGGCTCTCTTCTATTGTCTAGAAAGAAAAACTCTGACCCTACTCCTCAAGTTCCAATGATTATTTTTCAAAAGCACTAATAGTGTATTTGCTTCAGGAGGAAAGAGAAGTAGACTTTTTATTATAGCCTTTTAGAAACTCAGGAGATCTCTGGAGTTAGCTGTTTATCTTCTTTGGTGGGATGCTGCTTAAGTCATCAAGAGCTTTCCACCTCTTCTCATTTCCTTTTTTCTGGGAGCCACCAATACTGCTCATGAATCCAGTTTGCAACTTAGTTGCTTCTGCAGCCTCAAGCTCTCTTTTAGATGCTCCTCCGTGATTGGCTTTTCAGGTTCAAACTTCAGTACTTCACTCCCTTTTCTTCATTTATTTCCCAGCATGCTTATGGCCAAGGCCTCATTTGGTCTCCAGCTTGTTCTTCAACCCTTTGCCAATATCGTTTGGAACTTCCTCCATGCTAGTAGGGAAGGAAGCACACATTTTGCATGCAGATTTCTGTAGGTTGGGATAGAGAGCCTATCACCTTCTAGATGTGTAGTTTCCAAAATGCTTCCATCATGGTCCTTGATGGCTTGAAATTCCCATGAAGGCCAGCAATATCCTTGCTGTTTCTGTGGAGAAATCCTTAGCATCGATCATTTTTAAAAGTGTAAAAGGTGATGAAAGACATTCCTGAAAATCTGCTGGGCCCAAAGGACAAACGATCTGACCATTGTCATTTTCCAACACAGTATATAAATCAGTCTCTTTCCCACACAATTTTATATAGTTTTTGATCTCTGTATTCTCCTCCTTGTGCATTTCTTTATTTTCCTGCCTTGCATTTTTCTATAAGGAGCACACCCCAAACCTTGCCATTTCTGGTTTCTTTTCTTTTTGGACTAGCTGACACTAACTATGGCACTAAACTATTAGCAAACACTGCTATGGCTACCATATAAATACTCGATGCTTCTCAGTCCCAGAGTTCTGTGTTCCATAGGGCTGTATGAACAACAACTTAGAAACTGTGACAACTTGCTGATGGCTCTCAACAGCTGAGTCATCATGGCCGCTTTGTGTGGCCTGTCATTAACTTTGCAGCTAATGCAAGTATGTTAGCTTTTGCTATGAGTTTTCTATTCTCCAGTGATTCTATAGCATACTAAGTATATTAAGTTCCAACACCAGTCAATTTAGTTGCATCATGTTATTCTTATTCTATGCAAATATGTGGCTTTTTTCCCCACTTTTGGTGGTGTGTACCAATTCTGTACAATGCTGTGCTTGGCTTCGGTCATTTTTCCTGGCATCACTATGTTCTAAAAACAGTCAGTGGGTTGGATTGTGTACAGAAATCAATATAGGGAAATGACTTTTAAAAGAAACTGTGCTAGCCATGTATTTCCAGATTCTGCATCCCTGACTCACTGTCATTTCCTTTGGGTGGAGAAGGATATCTCATGTCTCACCTTGGGTTAGGATGGAGGTATATATCTAGGTTATAGGTTTTGCCAAAGTTGGAGTTGCCCTAGAGAAAAATGGATATGACTCATTTTTGTTCTGTTTTTGGAGTCATACATACTGTGTTTCCCTGAAAATAAGACCCTGTCTTATATTTTTTTGAACCCCGAAATAAGCGCTTGGCCTTATTTTGGGGGAGGTCTTATTATTTTGGGGCATGTGGAGCAAGATGGGGCTCATCTTGCCATTTTACCCGTGGCTATAAAACTATAAACTATTTCAGTCATGGAGAAAATAAACTTATATACAAGTAAGTTAAATTCTGAGTAATTTAAGAAAGCAAAGTGTAAAAACAAAAGTACTGAATTGCAATGAATTTTCTATAAGCTCCTCTAAGAGGTTACAATTAAGAGGTACACATAATTAAGATTTCAGATGATCCTCAGATATAGAATTTGAAGATCTTTTGTCCATAGTTTCATTATTGGCTAAAGAAACCCAGAGGAAAATGTTACTTGTTAGTCTCCCAGCTATGAAAAAAAGATTCAAACTTTTGAAAGATGTAACTATTTTCTAATCTTCCAAGTATAGACTAAACAAATATTACTTAGAAAATTTGAGACCTCATGACTGAAGATCAAATGACAGCATCTGATTCTTACTGGCTGACGATTAGATTTTACAATTAATGTATCTTCAACAACATTCAAGCTGCTCCAATAACTGTCATGTGAGATGTTTTTCAAAGAGTAATGATAGAGACATGAATCAGTTGATGGGCAGTGCATTTTGAGAAAGGTTCTAAATTATTACCAAACTTTGAGTCAGTAGTAAAGTCTCTTGAGGTCAGGCATCAACTTTTGCCTTCTTCATCCAGTTTCATTGGAGTCACCTAGATCAGAGGCCCCCAACCTTTTGGGCACCGGGGACTGGTTCTGTGGAGAGAGGTTTTTCCACTGACTGGAGGGGGCGTGGTTTCATGTGCTGCGTGTATCCCATGGATGGGGTGTCACTTGTTTACACGGCCTGGTTTCCGGCATGCTGCGGCCCGGTGCCAGTCTGTTGGGGGTTGGGGACCCCTGACCTAGATTACAGTGGACTTCTGTGATGTACAGGAACATTTCCCAGGTATTCTTCCTAAGAAGATGAGATAAAGAGATAAGATAACCTTTATTGTCATTTTTTACTATGAGCACACTGGCCCACATTAAAAATGAACCCTTTCTACATCCTTGACTGTTAATAAATCCCTCTCTACTACTTGCCAGTCTGCCACTGAGCTAGATTCAAGGTAGTGGCCCTTATATGTAAAGTTTTAAATAGCATAAAACAGAACTGTATTACTTCAGAAAAATCTCCAGTTATATCAGCCTCCCCTCTGATGAAAGACCATACCCTTCTCTTTGCTGCCATCTAGCAGTCAATCAGGGTTTTGCAACCTAGATATGTTAACTGTAGTTTTAAGAGTCTCTTAAAAAAACCTTTTTTCTTTGCCTTTTTCAGTCACAAACTCCGGTTAATCTTTCTGATTAAATTTATTGTGGTTCTTATTTATTTAAAACATTTACATATCCACCCATTTTATAAAAAACTCATGCTTTATTCTTTTAAAATCTGTTTTTATTGTCTTTTTTCTTTTGAATTTATGATTGCTATATGTAAACACTGGAATTGTCTATTTAACATGCATCAGTACAAGAGTAAATTTTATAAAGGCAAAACAAGTGCTATTTTAAAAATATTTTCAACCTTTTCTAGCTGTAGTTTATTTATTTATATTTCATGTTTCTAAACTGCCCATTTCCTTCAAAGAGGGGCCCTGGGTGGTGTACAATATAATATCTGATAAATAAAACAATGTATAAAAATTAATATTAAAATTAAATTCCATCAAGATGAAAAAAAAAGCTCATTTTTTTCAAGAAAGGCACATATAAGCCATTATATTATTAATGTTTCAGTGATTTATCCTGTGTCCTACTGAGATTGTTTCTGGACCCCTTGTGGATTCCAAGAAAACATTTAAAATTCTTCAGATCTACCTTGGCCTGAAGATTGAAAGATAAGACTGGTAATGCTGGCACATTGACTTTACGGGAAGTTTCTTCCCATTATTAATATTTTCTTCAGTTTCTGAAAACTGTAAGGATAGGCACTACTTTAGATTGATGGAACTGTAGTTACTCAAATAATATATTGCAGATGGGGAGTAAAGTTCATTGTTATTTCCCTCCACCCTCCAAGCAAGGCATATTTGCCATGTGTTCTATTACAGGTAACCCTCCATTTTTAACAGTTCATTAAGTGACCATTCAAAGTTACAATAGCATTGAAAAATGTGACTAATGACAATGTTTCACATTTATGGCCATTGCAGTATCCCGGGATCATATGATCTGCTTTTGTGACCTTCTGACAAGCAAAGTCAATGGGGAAATCAGATTCACTTAACAATCACGTTACTAATTTTAACAACTACAATGATTCACTTAACAACTGTGGCAAGAAAGGTCACATAATGGGGCAAAAGTCACTTTACAAATGTCTCACTTAACAATAGAAATATTGGGCTGGATTGTGGTGGTAAGTTGAGGACCACCTGTATATAAATTGTCTGTGCAGTAGGATGTGAGAATGAGCCCAGAAATCTGACACAGTTTACTAAGTCACTAAGTAGGAGATGAACCCACATTCTTAATAGGACAGAATGGGCTAAATTTTGGGGTAGAGGATATGCTTTTCTTTTTTTAACTCCAAGGCTCCTAGGGTATGGCAATAATAAGGAGAGTGTCACTAGACAGCATGAAGATTGAAGAATTTTCAGTTTTTCCCATGTAGGCCTTTTTGATAAAATAGATGCATTGTATTTACTGGGAGTTTAGTACATCAATTTTGCTTCTCTTTTAATCCAAGAAACCCAGAATGTTTACTTAAGATCTTCTTCAAGCAGCAACAACTTGAATGGTTCTTCATATCCAATGTACTATCTATAACTTTGAAAACAAAGTGACAAAGTTATCAATCCTTGCTTAGGATATTTAATGCATGTATGTGCATACAAATCTATGAATCCTTGGCTGGGGATGTGAAGAGTGTTCAGATACGGTGTTTTTCATTGCTGCTCTGATATTGTGAAATAAGTTCTCATCTGAGATATAGATGACTCTGGTAAACTTCATAAAACTGCTCAAAAATTGGTTGTTCTGACAAGGTTTTGGAAATGAACAGCAGTGCCACTCTTAATTTGATTGTATGTGTTAACTGATTTTATCTTATTGCTGGTATGATGTTAGTGAGAGTTTAACATGTTTTTGATTATATTATGAATCATTTGGAGTTTAATTTTGGCAGGATTCAAATACAGTGAAAAACTATTTAGTAGCTGGGAAAACTAGGCATGAGTCTTTGAATAAGGCTGAGTGTAACAGAATCTCCTGTCACTTCCATTGCAATGATGCCTTTATGAATTCATGATCTCATTATTGACTTACATAAAATTCAATGGGTGGCATGTTCCAGTGTACATGTATGTGTGTGTGTGGTGGGGACTGCACAGTTATCATCTCTATCTATTGATTCATATAGAAATGACAAATGGCAACTAAAGTTTCAGAAGTCAGAGATACAGAGAAAGAAATCAAGTTACAGGAGAACTAACTTGGAGATAAAAATGGGAAATATGATCCCTTTTACTGTATAGTATTTGAGTGGAACTGTTATGTGCTTTACCAGGTCAAGTAAAAATGTGTCAGGCTAGTAAGATATTTAATATAGCCTTCCATAGTTCATTGTCCTACAGCTGCCTGATGAATGCGGAGAACTGTAATCTTAACACTACAGGAAATTTTGACCTTGACCACTGAGGAAAGGTTTTTAAAAAACCTTTTCTCACTCGTATGTCTTCTTACTTTAAAAATGTTCATAGTGAATTTAGCCTTTTTAAACAATAAAAAATGATGCCGATTTTTAAATAAATGTTTTAGCTGTACTGTATTTTGAAAGATTTTAGGAGTGTAAAATATTATCTTGCTTTTGTAGATCATAATTTATTGTTGTGTTACATTGAGGAAACTTGAATATATGCTTTTGTTTTTGTTCTCAGATACTTTAGATTTGTAAAGTAAAAGAAGTATCATGGAGTATGTACTCACAACAGGCATGCTATGTTGAATTATACAGATGCCAAATGATTTGGTGTGATGTCTATTAACTGCCTGTAAACCTGATATCTTTGCATATCTTATCCACTTTACTCAGAAAAACCTAAAGTAGAAAACCATAATATGTTTTCATCCAGCTTTCACAATATGAAAAAAGGGCTTCAGATAAAGATTGGCATTCTTATTTGAAGCAGAAATCTGTTCAATCATTTCAGTGAGACCTTGATCGTAGTGTAAATGGCGGTGTTTATTCACAGCTCACTCTTTGCACAGATGGATCCTTAATTTGGCATGTAAATCTCTTTTGGTGGATAATATAATTATTCTTTTTGAGACTGCCTACTATGAAAGAAAGCTATTATGTACAGTACAATGGCGTGCCAGTAAAAATATAACAACCAGTTCTGGTCCATTGCTGCCACTTCCCCATCATGCTAGCCACCAAACAGCTAATCCGTGTGACTTGCAAAATTCCATAAAAACGTAACAATTGGCTTTCATGAACCAGTATGGGCTGGCTTCAGCATATCACAGTACATATACAGTCCTTGTCCTTGTTGAGATTCACAGTCCAGGATTTCCTGATATGTATTTCTGTAACATCAAGGACTTGCTATTTTCTTATCTTCTTTCAGAAAATTTTTTCCCACTATAGTTGCTTATGAAATACAGTTCTATGATAATATGGTCCATCCTGCTGAAGGCCAATATAACATAGTGGCTAAAGGGCTGAAGTTGGGCTGGTGACATCCAGATTTGAGTCCTCAATTACTCAATCTTGAAGGTATCAGGATAACTATGAACACCTCTTTTTCTCAGCCTATGATGTAGGATTGTTACAGGGAGGAAGGAGAGACCACCATGTGAGTTAAGATAAGCTCTTTTTAAAACTGGGTGTTAAAAAAACCATAATCATGAGGTAATATGATTATATTACCTCATGATGTATGAGGTAATATATTACCCAAAGCTAACATGGGCTGCCAATTTCTTATCTAACCATGCATTTTTGAAAGTTTTTACTGGGTGGAGATAAAAGGTAAAACAAATGCAGTGGCTTAAAACATTCATTTCCTCTTTAAAACCCTTCAAATCTCTCCAGAACCGCAGGGCTTTGTCCCACCCATTTTTAGAGTACTGTATGGCCCTCAAGGTGACCAAAGTAAATTTAGAGGCCACTGCAATATGCCCACCAAGCAGAATTGTACTCAGAAAAAAAAAATAGCGTAGAGGTATTTCAGGAACAAAAGGAGTTTTCAATATAAATTCTGCCCAAATACTCTAGCTGAATAATTCATGGTTGGCTTAGAAATATCTGGAACGACTCTAGGTTTTGAAGACATAACATACAGCAGAAAAATGGAGCAGAGGGGGAGGGATAGAAAGGAAGAAATGCATTTTTTTCCCCCTGACTGGATAAAATAAAACAACTGATCAGCTAAAATGACTGAACTGAACCATAATTTTAATACAGTTTCCATTACTTGTTTTCTAGCTCATTGTGGAAACTGAAGAATTAGCGCTTCTTAACCAATCACTCTGAAGCTTTGATTCTTTCCTGGGGCCTCTCAAGTTTTCTTCTTTGGATAATTTCTTCCTGCAAGGTTTGGTCTTTTTTCCGGTTCTGCCATGACGACCTCCGCCTTGCGTCGACAGGTGAAAAACATTGTGCACAATTATTCTGAAGCAGAAATCAAGGTGCGTGAGGCCACCTCCAATGACCCCTGGGGACCCCCCAGCTCTTTAATGTCTGAGATTGCTGACCTGACCTTCAACACAGTGGCTTTTGCAGAGGTCATGGGTATGATCTGGAGACGGCTGAATGACAGTGGCAAGAACTGGCGTCATGTCTACAAGGCCCTGACTCTTCTGGACTACCTCATTAAAACAGGCTCAGAGAAGGTGGCTCATCAGTGCCGGGAGAATCTGTATACCATTCAGACTTTAAAGGAGTTCCAGTATATAGACCGTGATGGCAAAGATCAAGGCATCAATGTTCGTGAAAAGGTGAAGCAGGTGATGAGCCTGCTGAAGGATGAAGACAGACTGAAGCAGGAAAGAGCCTACGCCTTGAAAACCAAAGAGCGGATGTCTATTGAAGGGATGGGCATTAGCAGCAGCAATAGCAACAGCCACCAGCTTGCCTATGGACGGCGGGCATCACAGTATGGCGATGACTACAGCAGATCAAGAGGTTCTCCATCCTCCTTTAATTGTGAGTACTGCAATGGTATGTGGGCGTGCCACCTTTTCTCTGGCAGGTCAAGTCATCTTTGCCAAAGGAAACTTGAAAACGTATAATCTAATTTGTGAATGCTTTCCTGGGGACTTGTGTTCCCGTAATAAAGTTCATAGACATCTTGAACGGCAGTTGCAATACACTGCAATGTAAAGATGTAAGCATATGCTTTTGCAGGCAATTGTTTGCAACACTGCCTGAAATGTTTCCAAATTTCTACCATTTATCGCCATGGAGCTTGAGAAATGAAACTTGGCAAGTACCAAGTAATATTTGAGGGTCACAGATTGCTGATAGTAGGAATGGGCACAGATTCAAAAGGCCCATGGATAGAAACTGTTCCAAGTGTGTAGATTTTTTTATTCCTTGACATTTTCCCCAGTATCTTTTATGAAACTACAGCCAAACCTTCTCTGTTTCTACCATCCTTAAGCAGAATTTTTATAGGTCTTTACATAGCTTTTACAACCTTGATATATATAGTATAGTTGCATTCAGTCGAATGCAACTAAAGAATCCTAGATAAATCCTAATAGGTTGGAGTCCCTGATCCTGTAGGGATCTAAAAGTATGTTTAGCTGGACAAAGTTACATATATTTCGATTTGGAATATTTCTGGATCACATGGACAATATAAGATTGAATGGGGAAGTGCCATGGTGTACAGCCCTATTATTTTGCATTTTTGAAAGCTTTCAGAGGACCAAATTGTAAGAAGGGTACATGGCTATCTAGGTAGTATTTAACTAAGATTCCCAGCATCTTTTACCATCCTTTACGTGGTAACTGCATTTGCTGAGTATTCTATGTATCTAGGGCAGTGATGATGAACCTTTGGGCTATGCAGGTCAAAAATTTAGAAATCAACTCTGCCATTGTGTCACACTTTTTTGAACAAAATAGAAGGATCTCCTACCCCCCCCCACCCACACCCCATCTAGACCACTGTGAACAGCAGCACTTGGAGGAAGGGCTGATGCTGGGCCTGAAATTAAGGCCTGGCCCGTGACTTTAGTCCTTGCAACACCATTACTGCCACTCAAAAAGCCATTCCCCACAATGGCATTGTCCCTGCAACCTTGCACTTCCCCAGGGTCTGCCATGCACTGCTTACCTTCAGGCAGTGTTCTCTTTCTATTCACAGGCTCCTGCGGCCTACCTGAGACACACAAGGCTTTTATTCTTGAAGTGACTTTGAAGAATGCTCTTCTACAGCCTATGAAAATTGTCCAAAAGCACAGTCCATTCTTGCATGATTGTCAGAGATTGTGTGACTTCCAGAGGCTCTGGAGGCTGGGTGAGAGCATGCCCCATTCTCATGCGGCCTCCACAGCCTCTGAAAATCATGCGAGAATGGGCCATGCTTTTGAGAATAGTTGTCATCTCACCCAAAATGTCATGGCATGTTACCTTTTACACATGTCATAGCTTTGCCATCACAGATCTAGGGGGTCACAGATTCCCCTTGCCTAAGGGTGGAGATTAAGCAGGAGAGTTAGGGAAATGAAAGAAAATTAGGTGGAAATTATATGTTCTGTCTTAAAAGGCACTTCTTAAAAGACATTGAACTTAAAGAAAAAGAACTATTAATATCACAACTCATGGGTATCACATACAGCCACATGAGTATTTTTTTTTCATATTCTTCTTACTGGCAAATGCTGAGCATATATACTCTTCAGAGCATATAAATCGCATAGGCTTTGTCATCCTCTGTTTTATTATCTACATTATCTGTCAATTCCTGCAAAGAACTGCTTTTTAAGAATGTTGTATATTATGAAATGGATCTTTTAGCTGTGATATATGTTCCAGTGGCCAGTAAAGCTTAAGTAGTAATTCATAAAATCAGCTTCTCTGCCCCAGTAAATGATATACACTGTAATAATGAAATGGGAATGGATGGTATATTTAGGCATTAAGAAACAGTGACAAAACTGTGTGAGAAATAGATCAGCTCCCCAGACTTTTCTTTCTTTCTTCTTGTCACCCTGTCTTTCTTTCCTTTCTGTTTTTTCCCAGTACTGTACAGTGTTATTAATCGAAAAGTAAACAAAACATTCGGAACCGTGAATTTGAGCAGATGCTGATGTAGTCATAAAATAAGCAAGGGGCATATTCATCTTGCGAGACTGCAGTTGTTGAAATTTTGCAAGCTAAGTAGTAAGCTTGCAAAATTTTTAATTTTTAAAAAGTTCAATGTTTCTATATAGTGTACAAAACTATCTGTTTTATAATTAACCACTTCTACCATGCATCCTGTAGAGCATTGTCGATATTGAAATATCTGAGTTCCTAGTTTCCTTGAGTGGCTGTCACTAACAACGTTTTTTTTTTGTTTAGAAGTCATTGTGAATATATTCAGTGAGGCTTCTGAGGTAAAAGTCCATGACTAAAAGAAAGTCCTTAGAAGTGGGGTTGCCATCTGAATAAACTAACAGAGAATTGCATTTTAATTCTATGACTTTGATGTGGATATGGGGGGAAAATAGCACTAGCAGTATTAGCATGCCAGATGTTGAAAGAAAAATCATCCTTTGAGCCTAGAACACATTTTTAGGCATACAGTATGGGCCTTAAATCCTACACACTCACAGTTTCTGACAGAATTTTGTGTGGATGGAGAATGGGGATTAGAGTCCTTCAGCATTGTAACAAAGGCTTGTGTCTTTTATATGTGCCTCACAACATCACAAATATGACCCAAAGGAGTGGGGCTTGTGCTGTGACCCTATAACACTGCAGACAAAACCAGCAACACTTTGCAGATACCGCTGTTTCGAATCTTAGTTCGGTACCAATGTACTTTTTTTTTGTTCCCCATACCAAACTCAAGGAAAATGTTGCTATAGAAACACAAGTGGATTGGAGTTTTCAAAATAAAATATAACTGCATAAAATTCCCATCATGAAGCATTTTTTTGCCCACTGCATGTGGGTTAGTCATAGTCTTCGACTATTGGACATCATATGAAATTAAAACACAGAAGGTTAGTAGGCAGAAAATGGAGACAACCATCAGCACAGAAAGAGATTATTGTAAAAAACAGGACTGCTTTTCTCTTGAGGGCAGCATTTCCTTGAAAAAAAAATTACAAATAATTCCTCCCTTCCTCTTCTGACCTTCCATCTTTCAATCCTCCGTCTCCCACTCTTCTTTCTCTTAGTCTTTTTCTCTCCATCCCTTTCTCCCTATTCAAGTGAGGCAGGATTCAGAGTGTTTATGCTAGACAATTCAAGAGTCACTGGGAGTTGGGTGGCCTGTATATTTAATAACTTGTTATTAATGATTAATGGATAGCTTTATGTTTATGTAGTGTATATTGGAGATAGTGACACTTTGAGAGCTGTATGCAACAAAATTTCATTTTAATGTATGCCGATTAGTGTATGAGTGTACATAAAAGTGACAATAAAGTTATTCTATTCTAAAAAAAATATTCTTACAGGGGAGCTTCTGTAGATCACCAATAAGTTCACTCATTTTCTAAGAAAGTACTATAGAAACAACTGGACTTTCTTTCAGAGCACATTTTGGATGGCTTTCATTCTACTTGCCCTACTAATTGGTTTTTGTCTTCGGTTTCAGCTTCTTCATCATCACCTCGGTTCAGCTCTGACCTGGAGCAGGCAAGGCCACAGACTACCGGTGAAGAAGAGCTCCAGCTTCAGCTTGCCCTGGCAATGAGTCGAGAAGAAGCAGAAAAGGTAACGGCTTTTGTTCCAAACCAGCTTCCTTAGTGCCTGGCAAATACCAAGGGAGAACACCAAGCACACTCAATGCCACAAAGGTTGAATGTGAGCTGGACCAAAAAGCCAAGCACAATAAAGCTGAAAATGGGAATAATGAGAAAGAATACAATGTCTTGCTTCATTCCCCAAGGAAGGTTTTGTTGGCTTGTTGGAAGCAGACGCAGGTGCACTTTGATAAGGAAGCAACCTTATTTATTTGTTTGTTTGTTAAATTTATTTGCCGCCTACTACCTCACCAAGGGGCTACTCCAGGCAGATTACAAAAATAAAAAGTAATAAAATGAAAGGTGTGTAAACAGAACCAAAGTAAAATAATAGAACCATAAAATAAACAATGAAAAAGAACACAAGGAGAATACACCAATGTGGTGACCAAAAAGATGGGCAGGTGGAGAGCCGGAGGGGAGCTAGAATCGATCATTAATCCAGCTGCCGCCTCCAGTGTGGAACTCCCTCAACTGAGTCCCCAGGCCAACTGGTGGAACCATGCCTTCAGGCACTTGTGGAAGGATAGGAGGGTGGGGGCAGATCTTACCTTAGAAGATAAGATGTTCCAAAGAATGGGTGCTGCAGCAAAGAAGTCTCTTCTTCTGGATGCTAATAATCAGAGATTTTTGACTGACAGGATCCGAAGTAGGCCTTTCTTCCACTGCATAAGAAGTTCCTTTCTTGTAGAAGGAAGTATTTTGTTGTGAGTCCTATTTATGTAGTAACAAAATAGGACCAATAAAGCCTTAGGCACAGGCAAGGTATCTCCTACTTGTTATCAATTAAAGCTAGTTCCATGTTCAGGTAGTCTTGACTTACCACCATTTGCTTAGCACTGTTGAAAGTTATGATGTACCTAAAAAGGGGACTGAAAAAAATGAAAGTTCCAATGGTCAGCCTCCCTGTGGTCACATGATCACACTTTTGGCACTTGGAACATGGCTGAATTTACGGCTGTTTGCAGAATCCCACAGTCATAAGATTGCAATTTTGCTCAAAACTGGCACTTCTGGTTTTAAGCACAAATGCACCGCAGCAAAACAATAGGTTTGCTGAATGACTATAGTGTTCACTTGACTGCAGAGCTCACACTTACAACCACCCGGTATGTTTAACAACTGCTGCAAAAAAATTTTGTAAAATCATGTGACCAATCCATTTTATGACCATTATGACTTATAATCATAATGGGCAGGCTCCATTATCCTTGTTACTTGAGGACTACCTGTAACAGAATGTAGGGATGCAGTTACAAGGTATTATAGAAGCTATTTTGCCTGATTTTAATTGTATTGATTTTATGCTTTGAATTTTGTGTATTTGTTTATTTGGTTGCAGCTGCCATAAATGCTGATACAAGTAGGAAAGTGGTTGATAAATTTAATTAAATAACTACCATATAATACATGAGGGAGGCAAATTTAATTCCAGTATTGGCACCTGGAAGATGTAGTAAGTGTTACACAGAACCATAGAATGTAACAATTTGAAGGGATCATATAAGTCAACTCAGTGCTGAGTGCAGGATTATATTTGAAAATCTCCAGCAAGAGGAATTCCATTGATGATCTAGATAGACTAATCCACTGCTTAACCATTCTTAATTCCCAAATTTTTTCTTAAGTCCAGTGAGTCAGATATGGTTGTTAAGCCCAGTGTCTTTCAGATGTGGCCTTTGAGTATTTTGGGTAGGTAGTATGAGGACTGAAGGCAACAGGGCTTGAGGACAGCTAAAAAGATTATCTCAGAGCCAGGGGCATCTGGGTGGAGTGTTTGTCAGAAAAGCCAAGCTGGTATCATTTGCATAATTGAATGTCCATCCTTTTTTGCATACATGTGGCACACATGAAGAAGGGATAAGGCTTTATCCCATGGGTGCTTGCCATCTTGTATTTTTGATCCTGCCCCAGTATTTGGATCAACACTGAATGTGGGCAAGGCAGATAGTTCTGGAATATCACTGTCTGCAACCTTGTTGAATTTGGGTTTTGATTTTCTTAAAACTGTTTAAGGTAAGCAAAAGTATTCCAGATATCATCAAGGGGTATTAACAGTTTGTTGATTTAACTATCTTTTGTCTTGTACGCTAATACATGCAGAGTCACCTGGTAATAGTAGGTTACACTGTGCCTTAAATCAATAAGATAAGCTTTTGCAGTGGCTGCATGGTCTACCTCCCTTTTATTCTTTTATCATGAATGTCCTCTAGCAATGTCTTTAGGAAAAATAAAGAACATATCAAGGTCTTCCTCTTTCCACTTTTCAAAATGCAATTCCCTGAAGATAAGGCATAACAATAAGTGTTCTGTGAGTAGAAGGGAAGACTGTAGAACATGCATTTCTTTCCTTCCTCCTCCTGCATTTCTAAAAATCATTTTCAGAAGAGAGGGAGGTTATAAAGTATTATTGGCTTTATTTTATAAGACTGTAGTGGAAGCTTTGTTTAAAGAGCTCCTATTGTTATGTCCTTATTTCCGGCAACTCCCCTTTTCCACTGAATATATGTCATAACCTCCAGAGTTCAATTGGCTCACCCTCTGGAGGGATTTTGGAGGGGCCCAAGAATTGCCTTGTGATCTTGTGCACACTGGATTATTGTCAGATTGCTTCACTGATGTCAGTAGGACTTTCTTGTGAGTGCACATATATGTAATTGTATTGCACATTTCTATATCTGTGGTCTTAGATGTTCATAGTAGGCACTGAAATGAATTAAGATAAAATGGGACATTATTTGGTGTATTTTTTTCTTGTGTCCTGATGATGTGCAGGCAGGGGATTATGGGAGCTGAAGCTACCATATCTGGAAGTAAGTAAGTTTGGACAGCCGGAATTCTGGATTACTTGGTAGGATTCTGTTGTTGTGTTTTTAAAACACTGAAGTATGCCCAGGATTTATTACTGGCAGCTATCAAGAAGAACCCTTGGATCTGATATCTTATAGGATTGAACATAGCTAAAACCAACAGTATGTATTGGCTGCTATCTTAAATTCCTTGTTGCCCTTTAATGATGCAGGAACAGTTCCTTTTAGTCAGTTCTTGATATGTCATCTATAATGCAGCATGTGGGTCATGTATAATTTCCTCACAAGTGATTTCCACTTGTGAAGCTATGAAGATGCGGTTAGTCACTAGTAGGAAAATGTGTTTACTTTGTTTTGCAATGTTGAAGATGAACCAAGCATGTTACAATTCTACTGTGTCCTTGCAACTTACTGAACATAATATGTTCTCATTTGATTGACAGCACTTTCAGATCATGCCTCAGAGGAACTTGCACAGAGTGCATCAGCATCCTATTGGCTGTGCAAATGGTCTCCAACAGAAGTGTCTTTAGACCTAGAGAAATCGCATCTGACAGGGCTTTTTAACTTCTCTGAAAAGATTGCCAAAGCTGTAGCATGGTAATTGGCATCCCATGGCTTCCTATCAGCACATCTCCTGCTCTCTTTCCAGGCAGTTAAAACATTTGCTTAAGTATGCAAACAAGGTCAATTCCAACTACCATTCTTGCCACAAATGGCACCAGTAACATTGAATAAGCAGGAAGCTGATTAAGACAGTCTCAGTCTGGAGATTTTGACTTGGGGCAATGTTCCCCCACCTAGAGGTTTACACACTTCTGAAAGCTAGAACTACTTCTGAAAGTAGTTCACAAACTTATTTTTCTAAAAATTAACAGAATCCACTCTATGTCCTTGTATAACATGCTGATAAACCAGCTCAATCTTAGTCACTTGAGGAGATTATCGTGTAACCCTGACTGTTTACTTTAGATTTTTGCTTCAGGTGCCAAAATATTCAGGGCCAGCTTATGATCTCCTTGAATGAGGCTTGAAAGGTTACTTATACAAACAAGTTTTGGATGTTGTTCTTAATGTAGTATCAGTCCTGAGGTATATCTGCATAGCAATATTGGTTGAATATGCCTATAATTTAAATTTTGTTTGGATGAAACCATCTTTCAGGCTATTTAAGAGTAAAGTTCCTTCACTCTTAAGTAGCATGCTAGTGCCTGGTTTTGGTAAATATATGTGTATGTGTGTGTGTTTGTTGCAGTGGTTCACTTTACTAGTTGGTGGTTGTGAGGCAGGAGAGATCGGCTTGATGGCTTTTCCTTTCTGGGTTGTTACAAGAGTCAGTTCTTTGCTCCTTGCTGTTTACCATTTACATTAAACCAACAGAAGAGGTAATTAACCCCAAATATTTGGGGTTAAGTATGTTCTCCAGGCCAGACAGGAAATACAGTTGGAGTCCTGTCCAAGTGACTGGAGGCTTAAAGGCCTGGATGGGTGAGAACCAACTTAAATGGAATCCTAGTAAAAAGAGTTGCTATTTGTCCACTTGAATTCTCTGCTTGCTCCAATGGTGTCTCTTGATAGGATGTCCTTACTCCTGAAAAAGCAAGCCCATGATGTGTGGTTCTTCTAGACTGGCTGCTTCTATTGCAGCAGGAGATGGAGGCTTTTTTCCAGCCACATTAATATCCAGTTGCAATCCTACCTGAGTAGTAGGATCTTGCTACAGCGACACATGCCTTCATTACCACCCGCTTAGACTACTGCAATATGCAAAATGTGGAGCAACTTTTCAAGGTCATATGGAAGCTGCAGTTGGTTCAGAGCACAATTTGTGTGGTGAACATGCTCCAGAACAGAGCAATGCTGTAATGCAGGGGTGAAATCCAGCAGGTTCTGACAGGTTCTGGAGAACCGGTAGCGGAAATTTTGAGCAGTTTGGAGAACCAGCAAATACCACCTCTGGCTGGCCCCAGAGTGGGGTGGGAATGGAGATTTTGCAGTATCCTTCCCCTGCCATGCCCACCAAGCCACGCCCACAGAACCGGCAGTAAAAAAATTTGGATTTCACCACTGCTGTGATGTGGTTGCCAATATAATTGCCAACTAGTGACTGCTTGCCAATACTGTAGGGCCATAGATGCAATTTAAAAGTTGTGGTATTAACCTATAGTCTTACAAAGTTTTGTGCCTAATTATCTGCAATGTCACATTCTCCTATTGGATTTTGCATGGTCAATCTACCTGGGAGAAACTATTAGTGGTGATCCATTTTAGGAAGGTAAGGGGGAGGAGAGTCTCATTGTAGCTGCTTATTAGTTGCTGCACTATTTTGGGGAAGGACCTTGTAGTGAACATTCATCTGCCTCCTATCCTGTTATATTCAAAACATAGGTCTTCTAGATACCATTTAGGCCTTACTCCAACTTGCTTTGTTTATAGCTGGTTTCGATTTATTTTATTTTATTCCATATTTTTATTAATTTGTGCACTATAGTTTTGTATATATATATATATTCTTATGAAACTTATCTAATATATACCATTGGAAGTCCCTAGAGCAGTGATGGCTAACCTTTTTGCCATCGCGTGCCAAAAGTGGGGGGAGCGTGGTGGGGTCACATGCACGCGTGCCCACATCCATAATTCTATGTGCCCTGCCCCCCCGCTTTTGGTACGCAATGGCACGGTGGGCCCGTTTTTTGCTCTCCCCAGGCTCCAGAGCCTTTCTAGGAGCCTGGGGAGGGCAAAAACAGCCTCCCCCCCCACCAGAGGCCCTCCGGAGGCCGGTAACAGTGTGTTTTCTGACTTCTGGTGGGCCCAGAAGGCCTGAAAATCAGCTGGCTGGTGTACGCACGCGTGCCAGAGCTGAGCTCGCGTGCCCACCGATATGGCTCCGCGTGCCACCTGTGGCACCCGTGCCATAGGTTCGCCATCACGGCCCTAGAGGTTAGCAGTCTATAAATATAAGAATTACAATATAGTTAGTTTGTAACCTCTTAGAAGACCGTTTTCATAGACAAATGAACTAGGAAAAATCAATGGCAAGATCAAATCCGATTAAAGCTTATTAAAAAGTTAACAAAGAATGTTTAAATTTGTGAGAGAAAAATTCTTAAGAATCTAGGCATGATTCAAACTTTTAAAATGTTTTAAAGTTCAAATTATGTTTATGTTCTTAAACTTTGTTCATAGGAAAGTTTGTTCCTACAACATTCTTATAACTCTTTATAGGATTCCTTCTCAGTTGTGCAGTAGCTACACTGAAATAGAGCTTCCCAAAAGTTGAGTAGGATAAGGAGGAAAATGTTTTTTTTTAAAAAAATCCAAAATGTGGTAAATTGGTAGTGAAGAATCTTTCAGGACATAATTGCAGTGAAGACCATTCCAAAATGTTTTGGATGAAAGAGGTGTTGGAAATCATTTCACTACATTGATTAGAAGAATGAACCATATAGGCAGAATCCCCTTGCATGTTTTGGCATGATGACCCATTTATAATTGCAAATGCAAGCTATCTCTGAAAATAATTCGTCAGACTGGTTATGCTGCATTCTAGGTCAAAGATGGGAACGTTGCAATTTGTCATTTGTGGCCCCCAAACGTAGGAGGAGCAATCTGTTTGGCTCATTAGACAAGTTCTGTTGGCTCTTTCCAAGTTCAGCAGCCTGGAATAATCCCTTAAATAGACAGCACTGTAATATTATTTCTTTCTTTCCATGTGTAAGCTTCTGTCAAGAACAGATGTCAAGCCTTCATAAATCTTCAAACTTTAGCCAGATGACTTGATAACATTCTGTCCTGCTGGCTACATCTGGCAGAGACCTCATAGAAAGTGGAGAGAATTCAGTCATTCTTGAGGAAAAAGAGAAATGCAGGATTTAAGGCTGACATTTTGCTGAAGCAGCTTTCTAATATGGCGTTGTACATCCCGTGTAACAAGCAACATTTTAAAAACCCTCACAGTAACATCTTCTTTTTCTGGCCTCTCAGATGTTGCTGCCTGAAACTGTTTCACTTTGCTGTATGTAGATTGATATTGCTTAGCCGAGAGAAACTGGCCATTTTGTGTAAGGCCAAGACAGGCATATGCATGAAGACATCAAATGTGCAATTGGCATCTCTCAACCATGCAATCACCAGAGTTTCCTAAGGCTTCTTCCCACTCCATATGTTGCCAGGGCAAATTGCTGTAATTACAGCACATATTTATTTTCCTTTGGGGGGGGGGGGCAATCCCTATCTTATTTCTAAGATAGAAGTGGAGCTCCAGTCAGCACAGATTAGAAGGTTAATTCCAGGGTCTCCTCCCTTCATCATCAGTCATCACAGGAAAGAGAATTACTGGTAGAATATTTGAAATGGATATTATCTTTGCAGTTTAGGCTTTGAGAAAGCCTTTACTTGCTATAATGTCCAGGAGCAAGGAATCTAAAGAAGAGCCTTCCTATGTATTTAAACAGGCCATGATACATATAATTACAAACTCTTAACTTTAATTACCGAAATATCTAGAAATTCAGACAAGGATTGTATATGAGTAGAACATTTTTTATGATTGTAGATGCATAATAGGGTTAAAAAAAAGAGAAGCAGGCCTAAAAATATGACTCCAGAGTATCTTTACTAGAGAACCAAACAACTTTTGGAGTTACAGGTCTCTGATTTTTCATAACTGAAGCAGAGAGAGCCTCTGAATAAATGTGTACAACCAATTAGAAATCACAATATTTGTAGCACTTATAAATACTATATTGGGCCCTTCTCTAGCTCTGGCATTCTCAGGGAAAGCCACAATTGGCTTCCAATATATCTTTATGCTTGGATACATCAGATTGCATTTTCATATTCCACTTATTCAGTGGAGTACTGACTATGTTATTCTAAAACTGGGATGAAGCCAGGCTAAGGAGGTCCAAAACAAAGCTGTTTCTTCCTCTATCAATCTGGTAAACTTTGGAAATGAATATCAGAGATTACAATAATCAAATTCCCTATGCTATCTCTTGTTAATTGAAACTTATTGTTTATATTTGTGCTTTGATCTTTGGTTGTAATTAAGATTTTTGTTTCCTTCTACTAACATCCAGGGGACATTATCCTGATCCATCAAGCAATGTTCTTGTTTTAAGTCAGTCTTCTGAAGGAGGATGTCCTAGACCAGTGGTTTTCAACCTGTGGGTCGGGACCCCTTTGGGGGTCGAACAACCCTTTCACAGGGGTCGCCTAAGACCATCCGAAAACACATATTTTCAATGGTTTTAGGAATAATGTTATGGTTGGGGGTCACCACAACATGAAGAACTGTATTAAAGGGTCGCGGCATTAGGAAGGTTGAGACCCACTGTCCTAGGCTGACTTAAAACAAGAAAACTATTTGGAGAGCATGACTTTTTTTCATGTTAGCAGGAGGCATCTCTATGCTTATAGAAATCCATAAGCAAAGAGATTCAAGGACTGACTAAAGCATAGAGTTATGGTGACAAGAACTAACCTTTCAACCTAGTAAAGACAGACAAACCTGCTCTTCAGCTGTGCATCAAAATAAGTAGGACATCAGGAGGTTTATTGAGCCCCAGCATAATCATGGGGATGTTGTCATATCCTTTCATTATTTTTAATTGTTATGTCTAGAAAGCAGGTCAGAGGTGCCTAATACTGTTTATAGTCCTCTATTCTACTGCACAGCAACTTGTTATCAGCTGAGGGCATCTCAGACATATTCTATTTTCCCCCTTCGCCTTCCAGCCCCTCCTCTCATTTTTCCTGAATACTGAATTTTGGAGATTCGCACGTGAAACACCGTGGCATGGAGAGAAATCATGCCTATGTAACCATTCTCTCTCTTACAACATATTTTTAAGCATTTTAAATTAATCAGAATTAAATACTTGCATAATTGCAATATTCTAGAATGACTCCAGAAGTACAGACAGGTTTATATACTTAGAGAACTTACTTTTATTAGGACATAAGTAAGTAGCTTGAGGTTTGTCATGTTTCAGTTGCTTATTAGGCTGAATTGTTTAAGGGTAAAGTAGCTCACTTAAATGATGAAGGAGCTTGCAATAAAGAGCGAAATAAGGCAGGATGCTTTGATGGTCTAGTTTTATAAGCAGCAGCTGGGCCCATAATGTATAGTTTCCTGCACGGCTCAGAACATGCTTTAACATTCGCTTTGAACTTAGATTTCTTCACAGCAAAGTAGGTACAGAAGCTATTATTTGAAATTGCTATGTTTGTAGACCTGATAGGTGGATTTGTCCAAAGAATCATTCCTCATTTAATAGCATTTTAAGTTTACATAATTTCTACTAAATACAGTAACTGCTGATATTGTTCAGCTACATAGATGTCAGAAGACACATCATAGATCTTTGAGCAGATCACTCTTCTCTGAGTTGGGTTAGCTTGGGAGAGGAAAAAAGAGGACAAGGAAGTTCTTAGAGGCATTCTCTGTGGCTGAGTTCACACATTGATTTTAGAGCCAGTTTGTGGAACAAGTAATTGTGACCTGCTTTACACACTATGCTAAGCCATAATTTCTGATTTACAAACTATAGTGGGTCAATTTATATGTGCTAAGCAAAATCCAAACAAGTCACATTGGACATTGGCTGTCAACCCAGATTGACCATTATATCAGAGTGATTTTTTTGTGAATTTATTCTATTCATTCATTAATTCATTCAAATTTATAGTTTCATTTCCTTTCTAACAATTATATTATATCTGATTTGTGTACTATTAAAATCTTCCCATCCTCTGATATATTTTTCATAATTCTCAAAGTTGCCCAAACTTGATCTAAATTTCAGCACTTAATAAAGTGTTCTAATCTTGAAAAGAGGCAGAAAAAATGTATATATAGCAGAGCGACTAGCAACAAAATAGAACCAAACTTCATTTCTATGTAGATGATTAATTTTTGTTGTCTCTGCCTAAATATTGTACAAGATTTGAATGGAATATCTTTAAGTCTTGTCAGAATTTGTGCTGCATTCAGGAACTTATAATGAAAAAAATAGTACCTCAAATAAATACCAACCATATCAATGAGTCATTTGCTGTAAGAAAGGAATGTTATGCACAATCTCACTCAGCTTCTCATCTCAACTCAGGCTTTAGATATTATTTTCATCTTCATCTACTCTGAAATGAAAAAAAAATGATTTAATACAGATGCAACAGACATTTCAATCTGCCAGTCTTGCTATTTTAGATGTTGAATAGTAAAAGGGGAATCCATGTTTGTCCATGAATAAACATGCTGCCTTTTTTTTTAAAGAAGCAACTCTGCTCTTTTCCCACAACAAAAAGAAAAACACATTAAGGTTGTTAAGAAGAAACAAAACAATTGTGCTCTGTATAGGATTACAATGTTCAAGTTCATCAAGTTCCTAGAAACATTGTCAACGATTAAACAATACATTATGGAACAGATTCTTCAAGGAATATTTAATAGGGAGGATTCTGATACTATTTGACACAACTGAAGAAAGCAGATAATTGGAAAACTGGGGAATAACTGACGTGGGGAAGAAACTCACATTTGAAGTCAGCGGGATCTTTCTACCGATATTTGCCTTAATAACAATAAATGAACTTCAGTTCAACAGGTCTTTCTTTCTTCCCTTCCTTTCCCTTCCCTCTTTTCCTGCCTTTATTACTTTATAAGTAACTCAGGGTAGCAAACATACATGATCCTCCCTCCTCCTCCTATTTTTCCCCCTACCACAACAACCCTGTGAGGTGGATTGGACTGAGACAGAGTAATTGGCTCAAAGTCACCCAGGAGATCCCAGTTCAATGCTCAGAAAAGATAGAAAGCTCTATCCTGAAAATCTAGGTAGTGGTTGCTGCTGAGTGTGGGCAATAGAGGGACCTGTGGCCTAAGCCAGATTTAAATATTCCTAATAAAGCAGAGTTCCACAAGTAGGATTTTAATCAATTTCCTGCAGTTGGGTAGTTGGCAATGACCAATTCTAGTGGTCTTCAGCAACACATGATAGCATTGTGACTTTTCTGAGGATCAGTTGATGGAGTGGCTGGCATTAGGCTGTACATTCCACTTTGGTGATCAATTAATGGCATGGTTTTGTATAAATAGTTTATTTATAGTCTAAGTTGGAAGACACAGAGAGCTACATCTCAAGGAGGCTAGCAGGCAACATAATAGAGCAGGGAGGTCAAACTCAAGGCCTGCAGGCTGGATGCATCATGTGCTGGCCACGCCCGGTTTAGTGAAGGGGGGAAAAGTTGTAATACGCCACGTGACGACATGCGTTTGACACCCCTGTAATAGAGGGAAAAGGAGACAGGAATGATTTGTGCAGTAGATGAATCTCATTACTCTGCTGAAAACCAAGATGATGATTTTAGTTTTTAACTGTTCAAGACATAAAAGTACCAAATATGTAGGCCTTGATTAAATATTCCCATTTGTGTCCCAATTTAATGCAACTGAAGTGTGTTCTGCATGGACTAACTTGGTGTTACCTTCAGTTAATTGCCTGAGAAAGAATAAAGCTACATTGGGTCAAAAATCTTGGCAGATTGACATGGTTTACTGAATCCTGGTTTAAAATAGTTTGTTTTATCAGGTACATAATGCTAACTCATAAATAATAGTTTCTGAAGTAGAAAGGCTAATTCAAATGTCATGCTAAGCCAAAGCCAAACACTTTTCTTTAGCAGGATGCAAGAATTGGGCAGCCTTTTGTGAATTAAACATTTACATGAAAGCTAGCAATTAGCAATAATTCCTCAGAAAATAAGGTTAATGGTGGTGTGTGACAATACTGTTTCTTTGGAATGAATGGGGACAATCTGTGTTTGTTCTTTTATTGCAACAGCATGGCGATGCCTTATCTGAAGTTAAGTACAAAGCAGATTGTGCCTACTAGTGCCAAAGTCTGTTTGCTTGCTGTTTGGCCTTGTTACAGGCAACTGAGTTTTAGAGCAACATTTGATGAACTTCAAGCTTGAGAAAGGACAGTGAGGTCACAGCAGCCAGCAAAGAAAGCTCTCAGGTTACATTAGCTTGACAAGCCAGCCACATTGCTCCCTCTCCTACCCCAGAACAGAATAGGAGCTGGAAGGGACCTTGGAGGTCTTCTAGTCCAACCCCCTGCTCAGGCAGGAAACTTTACCATTTCAGACAAATGGTTGTCCAATCTGTTCTTTAAAAACTACAGTATTGGAGCATTCACAACTTGTGGAGGCAACTTGTTCCACAGATTAATTGTTCTAACTGTCAAGAAATTTCTTCTTCTAGGTTGCTTTTCTCCTTGATTAGTTTCCATCCATTGCTTCTTGTCCTGCCCTCAGGTGCCTTGGAGAATAGCTTGACTTCCTCTTTGTGGCAATTCCTGAAATATTGGAAACCTGCTATCATGTCCCCCCAGTCCTTCTTTTCATTAAACTAGACATACCCAATTCCTATAACACATATGAAGAATCATATGTGTTAGCCTCCAGTCCCCTAATCATCTTTGTTGCTCTTCTCTGCATTCTTTCCAGAGTCTCAACATCTTTTTTACATTGTGGCGACCAAAACTGGATGCAGTATTCCAAGTATGGTCTTACCAAGGCATTTTAAAGTGGTATTAACACTTCACTTGATCTTGATTCTATCCTTCTGTTAATGCAGCCTAGGACTGTGTTGGCTTTTTTGGCAGCTGCAGTTCACTGCTGGCTCATATTTAAATGATTGTCCACTAGGACTCCAAGATCCCTCTTACACTTACTATTATTGAGCCAGGTAACACCTATACCTATGCATTTGTTTTTTCTTGCCTAAATGTAGAATCTTACTTTTTTCACCATTGAATTTCATTTTGTTAGATGGTGTCCAATGTTCAAGTCTGTCAAGATCCTTGTGTATCTTAAGCCTATCTTCTGGAGTATTGGCTATTCACCAAATTTACACATACCACAAATATGTAGAAAGACAACAAGTACAATAATGCCGCAGCACTTATCTTTTAATTTTTTGCTTTTTTATTTCATGTTTATAGATTTTAATAGGGATATTTCTTCACATGAAGCTTGTAACACTGGCCTAATGGGACAATAAAGTTTTTTGACTTTATGGAGAATACACAGATGTCTCTGTATCATGTAGGGATATCACACATGCAACCTTTTGTCTGTGAACACTGTTGACTTCTTTTTAAAATATATAGTTGCTCACATTTGGATGCCCTGTAGGTTGCCTAAACCTGGCTTAGGTGCCACCTGGTGTTCAGACTGGTTGACTGTCCAAATACTGCTATGCAGGATTGCTTGGATCAGCTTTTGTTGATTTCCACAGAAGACAAAGCATCTGAGAAAATTCTGGAGCAGAAGTAAAAGTTGTTCTCTCAATCCTTGTCCTTCTTGGCTGTTACCAGATCATGGGAGACTGGCCAACCTGCTTGGCTGGAGACTTAGTATTTCAACTGCAGCAGAATATACCCTTGCTGTCTCATCAAAGGCCATATTACTTCTTCCACAAGAAGAATCTTTGTGAACTGTCTCCGTTTTTTCTTATTCTAAATTTCTGGGAATTTTGAATTGAAAAGCAGCACAGACATATTTGCAATAACACGGACAGCATTGCAAGCGCTTTTGAAAGAAGTGGGTTATCTAGAGTTCTCTTTGAGCCTTTTGATTTTCTTGGCATAAGTGACTCTGGTACTCAAGCCAGGAAAATAATTGATCAGAACTCAATTGGCTTAAAAGGACCGGATGAAAAGGCCTAGAAACTAAAGCAATGAAGTGTCTGTTTCTATATCTCTCATATGATTCTTGTATTCTGCGGTAGATAAATTTGTTATCTGTTACAATTATTCTGCAATACAGCAACTTAAAGTAAGTAGCCATATCAAATCTGTGAAGCTTCTACAGACAGCTAGTTACTGAAAGTGAAATTGAATTCCTGGAGGGCCAACATTTATTGCTGTACTTGGTGTGAAGTGTTTTAGATGAAAAAAAAATTCAAATAAAAATACGGTTGTGGAAGATTATACGAAGATTTGGGCTGAGTTGCCAGCACTAGGCTGATTACTTTAGCTCTTCTTTTTTCCATATCTAGGTGAAAGATCAATGCTTTTTTAATGAAAGGAATTACAGATTGTTCTCACTTTACAGCAGTTCACTTAGTTTACTTTCAAAGTTACAATGGCACTGAAAAAAGTGACTTATGACTGTTTTTCCCACTTACGACTGTTGCAGCATCCCCATGGTCAGGTGATCAAAATTTGGATGCTTGGCAACTGTCATATATTTATGATGGTTGCAGTGTCCCAGGGTCATGTGATCACCTTTTGCAACCTTCTGACAAGCGAAGTCAATAAGGAAGCCATATTCACTTACCAACTGTGTTACTAACTTAACAACTGCAATGATTCACTTAACAACTGTGGTAAGAAAAGTCATAAAATGGGGCAAAACTCTTAACAATTATCTCACTTAGCAACAGAAATTTTGGGCTCAATTGTGATCGTAAGTTGATGACTACCTGTATCTTCAGCTGAACCCCGATAAAATAGAATCCTGATAATAGAACTGGTGCTGTCAGTGGATGAACTTCAAACTTGATGAAAAAACAGATCAGCCAATCTCCTACTTACCAGATGTGTTGGATCAATTCTTATAGCTCTGGATGGGCATTATTCAAGTTATGTGCAACACTTCTGGAGTGCAGCAGTGCAGAGGAGGCTAAAAGAGTAATTAATCTGCCTAGTTCAATACTGCAATGAACAAAAATAGATTAATTCAATACCAACTTGCTATATATGTCCACAAAGGGTTAAGGGGTGGGTGGGTGGATTGTTTACCCAGAATAAATGATTGAGCAGAGAACTCTGAGCAAACTTTTACCCAATTCTCCTTCGTTATCAGCAGCCACTTCCTCCAGTCTCCAGCACAGATGAAGATTTGCAATTACAGATAGCGCTTACCCTGAGCAAACAAGAGCATGAGAAGGTACCCCAAGCCCAGGTGGTGAAAGGGCACTTTACCTTTCCTCTTCTTGAACTCACATCTCTTCAAATGGGGCAGCTTTCTGTTACCTTCACATCTTCTTCCTGGGACAAGGCTGTTCTGTCCCCAATGGTCTAGAAATTCTACACGCTCCTAACTTGCCAAAAGCTTTGGAATCTCATTCATTTGCTGAAATTCTGAAATTGTTAAGGTGACCAAAGTCATTGGCCTTTATAAATATGAATCAAATCTTGTATGAGAAATGTCAGAGCCCCAGAACCCAAGAATGGGTGTTAGGGGTTCTTTCTCCTAATGGCAAAAATATTAAATATTGGAATTGCTCAAATTTAAGATTTGATCATCAGATCCATTGGGCAAAGTGAAAACGTACAAGCATCTCTCTTTTCTTAATCAAATCCACTCCTGAGCTTATTTTGTCTGGCAGTAAGTCACGTTGCCAAGCTCAGTGGAAACTATTGCCCCAAAAGTGTGCATAAGATTGCTACAATCATAGAATTTGTGACATTTTTAGGTGAGAGAATTCTCTAGACCTCTTCCTTCCTATCATCACTCCCTGCTGTGTCCATTTTCTTCTGCCTTCTGATGCTTTTCCAATTAATAACCTTAATTTTCATGGTTCTGAAGACTAACCTTATCGAGGAGTATCTTAACTTAGATTCTATTTGAAAACTAAAAGAGTGATTGCTATGACAAATGCACGTGGTAATATCTGAATGATGATTGTTGCCTTCAGAAAATAATCATTCCATTTTCTGGCACTTGGCTCAGGCATGTGTTCATTCTGATTGCAGGAAGTTAGGGCATGGAAAGGAGAAAATTCACTACTACAAAAGGCACTGGAAGAAAGTAACCTGGGTGTTGAGGAAGTTGAAGAAGATGATAAGGGAAAGAAAACACAGGTATGAAAAACCAATCGCAGGCATGCTATAATGCCAGCTTCAAAGTATGCAAATGTATATTCCTTGTGTGTTATCTCTACATGGAATTGCAAACTGTGTAGCTTGGAACTGAAGTTATTAATAGTGATTTTTGCTCAAATCCTCATTGGGCAAATGGTAGATGAGCAAATACTGACTTAGATGCTGCATCCTGCCATGCCACAAATTTTGCAGACTCTGAGCCCACAATTCTACAAAAGTTTATGAAACTTGTTTTATTTATGCCTGCCGTTGTGGTTGTATAGAATAACTGAATTCAACCCCGAAGAACTTTAGAAAGATAAACAATAAAGCCTTTGAATGGAAATTTTTGGAAGAGAAGATGGTTGCAGAAATAAGGATAGTTATACTGTAGCATGAGAAAATACTCTTATGCTTCATGCTTTTTGTTTGATTGGTATTTAGTGTTATTTTATTTCTTTTGTTTTCAATCCACATATACTGTGCTGGCAGAATAAAATACCAAATATATGGCAAGTGAACGTTTTGCTGCTACCTCCAATATTGTTAAGGTGATTATCAGACAATTTTCCTCTCTACAGGTGTATCTATTCTAGATCCAGACCTATTGTTCATAGTCATTTATTCCTACAAAGTTCAAACTGGCAGTTTCCAGCCTCTGATAAGCCTAAACTGTTCTCATATTCCATAGCCTATTCAGTAAGTGATCCCCTGCAGAAGGTTATTTCCAGAAACACCCATTGTTCAGACATGTTAATGTCACCATCGTTTCTATTCCACAGGAATCTGAAAGCAGTGTGAACCCATCTCACTGCAACCAACCTCACAAGGCTGAGATCACTTCATGAGCCAATCAGTTCTTTCTTCCAACTATGCATTAAGGGAATGAACAGAATGGCATTTGGTCCACGCTCATAAGTTTAATGCTCATGTTTTGTGCATTTGTCTAATGATTCCCTACCATCCGGCTGTGAACACAGATGACACCATGAGAACATTTGGGTATGGAGCTGATACCCAAATCTGGGGCAATCCATATCCAACACAATATGCGCTTTAAGAGCTAAGGAATGCCAGCAACATACCTAAAGAGAGCAAGGAGATGTGTTTGATTTCTTTGATACTTTGCAAAAATGGCTATATTCTGGCTGGCTGTTGAATTCTTCATATTTGTTTAAGCTCTATAGGAACTACAGGACTACAAGCTTTAATACACGGTATTCCTTTGTATCTTTCAAGTCTTCTGTGTTGGAGCTGGCAGACATTTTTGGACCAGCACCAGTCACCTCTACCCATACTTCTGCTGACCCATGGGATATTCCAGGTGGGGGCACTGTTCGATCTGTTGACACAGACTTCTCTCCTCCAGCTCTATCCCTGTCCAGTTCTTGGGACCACAATAGTAAGAAGTTTTGAACCTGTTCTCTTCTTTCTCTTTTCTGTTCTTCCATTCCATTCTTGCTATTGGGCAACTGGGGTCAATGTTAAACCATTGTCTGTTATTGTGCGACCGTGCCTTAAGTTGTTGTGTGGTATCTTCTAGGTCAGTGATGGCTAACCTTTTTGCCATCACGCGCCAAAAGCGGGGGGAGCGTGGTGGGGTCACACGCACGTGTGCCCACATCCATAATTCTATGCGCCCCACCCTCCTGTGATCACCCCGCTTTTGGCACGTGATGGCACAGTGGGCCCAGTAGGCCTGTTTTTTGCTCTTCCCAGACTCCAGAGCCTTTCTAGGAGCCCGGGGAGGGCAAAAATGGCCTTCCCCACACCCCCCCAAAGGCCATTAGAAACATATGTTTCCTGACTTCTGGTGGCCCCAGAAGGGCCGAAAATCAGCTGGCTGGCACACGCATGCGTGCCAGAGCTGAGCTCGCGTGCCCACCGATATGGCTCCGCGTGCCACTTGTGGCACTCGTGCCATAGGTTCGCCATCACGGTTCTAGGTAATAAAAATACTTCAGTTCATTTTTTATATACATTTTGTAATTTTATGTACATTTATAAATACATTAAGAGTTTTATAAATCTTTATTTAAAAATGAGTTATTATTAAAGTTCTTTTAAGCACCTTAGTAAAAGAGTCTTGAGTAGCAACTATGCTACTTTGCTTTCTTTTAAGAAACATAAAACTTTCTGTCTCTATTTACAGTTTAAATGAATTTCCCCCTAAAATTATTTCTGTTGGACCAATATATAGCATCTAGACCCATGTTGGCAAACCTATGGCACACGTGCCAGAGGTGGCATGCAGAGCCCTCTCTGTGAGCACGTGTGCTGTCGCCAGCTGCCCTTCTAGTTTCTGGAGTGCCAGAAAACGGCCTAAAAAATATCCAAAACCCAGGCTGTTTTCCAGGCCCTTTTTGAACCATTTTCAGGCCATTTTTGGGGCCCTTTTTGGCCTGAAAAACACCCAAAAAATGGCCCAAAAACAGGCATGCGCGCGCCAGCCAGCTGGTCTTCAGGTTTCCGGTGCTCTGGCACGCGGGAAGACCAGCTGGCTGGCACGCATGCGTGTGCCAGAAACCTGAAGACCAGCTGACCGGCGGGCGCATGCGCACCAGCCAATTGGTCTTTGGGTTTCTGGTGCTCCACCACGTGCACATGCACGCTCATACACACATGTTCAGGTTTGGGCTGAACTCGGTGCCGAAAAGGTTCACCATCACTGATCTAGACATTACTTTCCTCCTTTAGCATACATTCTTATACATATATATGCAGATTTGATCAGTTGAAGCTCATAGAATGAGCCAGCTAAGATTTCTTTCCTCAAATGGCATCTCTAAGGTTGAGCTTACTCATTTATTCAATCCTTAACTTCATCAAGTTATCTGCTTCTTAGTTGAGTCATTCCCTATTTCTCCGGCAAATCAGATTCCACGCTGATAGACTCTTCTCTATCTGCTTGCTCCTTTCAGATACCAAATCTCCTGTAGAATCAACAGGAACATCCTGGGGTCCTGCTGCCGACCCTTGGGTGCCATTACCTTCGGAGGATCCTCCCACTCACTCTTCTGCCAGTCAAGCTTCTTCCAGCCCCTGGAATCTTCCTCCTGTTTCTTCTGCCTCTGATCCATGGGGGATAAAATCATTGCCTTCAGGTGTCTCATCGACAGACCCCTGGGGAAAACAGTCATCACCTGCTCCACTCTCTGCAAGTGTCACTTCTGCTGCTGATCCTTGGGGAGGTTCTACTGATAATTCATCTGCCCCTGGTAAGAGAGCCAATATAGTGGGTTGGTTGAGGTGATGGACAAGAAATGGGGAGACACAAGTTCTAGTTCACCCTCAGCCATGTGCCAAACCACTAGGTAGATCAAGCTAAGAAACCAATGCCATATAGGTCAGGACTATTTATCTTCTATTGGCAATAGTAAGCAAACATTACAAGTCTTAATGTGCTTGTGGTAGCAGCTCTTCCTCCTTTCCTTCCTCTTGATGCTTTTTTCAGTGGGCAATTTTGAGCAGTCTTTCTCATCATAGTCTACCTCATAGGGATGTTGTTGTGGGGAAAAATAGGATGGGGGAGCACCACTTGTGCCACCTTGAGCTCCTGTATAAAGATATAAATCAAATGCATTATTAAAAAAAAAACACTTGTGTTTTTTTGAGACCGCTCAATGTGACAAATTAATAGTATCCTTCCCCTAACTTCATAACTGCTGGCCATAATTTCTCTCCTGCTTTATGTGAGCCGTGTAAGATGTTTGATTGATTTGCAAGAGGAACGTGTGATTGTCCCAGCTGAGTTCCTAAGTGGCAAGTTGTGTGACCTTCCTTGCTGTGAATAAAATGAAAGACACCTAGATACCTTTTTAGCTGTCTTCAGAAACAGAGATGAAACTGCCGAGTGTCATATGGGATTAAGCAAGCTTCTTTCTCTGCTTCCTTTTTACTGTAAGGAGGTCTCGCTTTTGAAGTAAATATAAAACAAGAGATTCCATCCTCAATCTCACTCTCACTTCTTCAGTTAAGAGTCCCAAATTCAACAAACTGATAGTGGAGGAAGAGGAGAAATCTTTCCCCACCCCCCAAGGCTTCTAAGTGGAGTACGGGACAATAAATCTGTCTGTGTCCTTAGCTTCCTTTGCATAGTGTGTGAAGGATAAGCATAAATAACAGCGCTACTACTTCCCCTGAGCTGCCATTCCTTCTCAATGGTATTGAGAAGGGCTGAGATTGAACAAAGCATAGAGAGCCAGTTTGGTTTAGTGGTTAAGGCACAAGGCTAGAAACCAAGACACTGTGAGTTCTAGTCCCACCTTAAGCATGAAAGCCAGTTGGGTGACTTTGGGTCAATCTTTCAGCCCACAACATCAGGCTTGGGCAACAAAACAATTGGTTAATTCCTGTCACAACCAAGAGATTGACACTTGGTTGATCTGAAAAAGAGGACTGGAAAATATTAGGAAGAAGAGAGAGAGAGAGAGAAGGACTTTTAATTGAATAGATTTTTCCCCCTGTCTTTACCTTTCTGTAGACAATAGTACATTTGACTTATTTGCAAAATTACCTGAATCTGTGGACCAACCAGAACATGAAAGTTCTCAGGCTCCATCATCTGTGAAAGCCAACAGCTCTGGAGGTAAGCAAAGCTCTAATGTAGCCATCCCTGACCTATGTCCTTCCCTGGAAACAATGCCGATTAATCCCAGGCAACATGGCCATTGGACCAACCTGATAGGAGCTATAAGGTGCAACATCTGGAAAAGAGAAGTCTGATCATATGTGTTCATGGAGAAATGTGATGAGCAAAAATAACCGTGGATGATGATTCTTCCTGCACATGTTGATCTCAGAATTTTGACAGACCTTGCCGACAATAAAAAACTAAAACCAACTACTACATGGATAATTGTCCTAGCAGAAATATGGAAGAGTTTTATGTACTTTTTCTTTTTTTATGTTTTTTCTTTTAACCTTCCCAGTTCAGTTGGAATTTTCTGGGGTCTTTCATTTAAACAGGCCCAATCCATCTGTGAGGTCAGAGAAGGGGGATGGTGTCACTACCAGAACTAGTTCCATCCTAGTTTTTATTTCACAAGATATCCCCGTACTCAGAGAAGTATGCAGGAATCAGTCTTCAGTCACACTTCTCCCTCTAGAACAGGGGTGTCAAACTGGATTCCTTCGAGGGCCGGATCAGCATTGTAGCTCTCTGCGGGCTGGCCAGGGGGGAGGGGGAGAGGAGGACGGATGCATCCTGCAGCACCTTGCCGGCCCTCCAGGCCAAAAACAGGGTGCATGGGGGCCGCACATGCCTTCCCATGCCCCATTTTGGCTGCCAGAGGCACCGTCGGCCAGTTGTTTGCTATTTCCAGGTTAGCCCCGCAGGCCAGGTTTAAGTAGCCCGCAGGCTGGATTCAGCCCACGGCCTTGAGTTTGACACCCCTACCCTAGAACTAGTTTAGCTCTTATCTTCTTTTTTGTGCTCCCCCGATTCCCTTCATGCTGCAAAAAGCTTTTTAAAAGCTCCCAGTGATGTATCTGTATGAATGGAATCTCACTACTGTTTGGGGAAAGGGGCCAAGTTGCTATTCCTTTTATAAAGGGAAGTGAGATGACTTCAGAACAGTTCTGGCAGGATGAGTGCTATATGGATCTTTCCATCAATGCAAGTGCCCCATATTTTGAGATAATAGTCAGGCAAATTCCTCTCTCCATTTCCTATCAAGCAACCATGTTTTAGGCTGTTAGTAATAACAGATTATTTAATTAATTATTGTAAGAAATTGGTGGGCAGGCTCCAGTATTTATAAAAATCTGGGAAGTAGATCAATCTTTACATGTTGCTTGCTATTATTAGGCACTTTGGCAAATGCTTTAAAGCAAAATGACCTAAGGACCTTCCCAAATGAAAAGAAGTGGCCCGAGTCCAATAATAAGTACAATCCATATGAAAAAATGTAATTACCATCTATGGGCTGGCATTAAAAGGTAGTTTGGGCCAGATGGCATTCCACTCAGCTCCTTTTTCTTTTTCTAAACTACATTCTCAAATTATTTTGATAAAGTTTGGAGCATCTGTTTCGTAGTGTAATGGAACTGCTTTTAATTTTTTAAGACTCAGCCACATACATTGCCTGAACATAATGTAAATTTTGCAAAAGAGAAATGGAATGGCTGTTTAAATAAAAGTTCTGACTGGAGCTATTTCAAAATGAGAACAGAACCAAATATTTTCCGGTTTTCATTTTATAACATAACTCAAACAGATATAGAATAAGCATTAATGATCATGTCTCCAAGTGTGCATGGGTTGTGTTCTTATTCCATTTGCTGATCATGCTCATTTTGTATTTAAAAATTATATATTTTAAGAAAGGTAGGAAAAGGGACTTTGCCCAGGTGCTTATACTTTTTCTGTCCAAGCCAAAGAATTTATTTTGATTTTGGACAGAGAGTGATACAGGATAACATTTTTGCAGAATTAGTTAAGGATAGAATTGATTTATGTATGCCAAGTATATAAATATCCCAGTAACAATGTTTCCGTTAAATCCTGAATTATTGGATGGATTTCTGATGATTCCAAAGCCAGTTTTAGTTGAATCCACTGGACACAGAAGGGTAGTAATTGTGAGTATTAATTGATGTAGCTTAACAATCATAAAACTGTACTATTTCAAGTTTATTATTCTCAGCCCTCTTCAGTTTTATAGTTACACAATATTGCTTGCTGAAGCCTAGATTTCTTCCTCAAATGGATAGTGGTGATGAATTGTTTTGCCAACACTGGGAGTCTGAGACCAATGTGATACAAGTCAAATGGGAAATTTCTGAAACAAAATAATTCTGGTAATGTCACTTTGGCAGCTGCAATTTTGCCAAGCCAGAGTAATGTTGGGTTTTTTTTTTCTTTTTTAAGGATCTGCTTAGTGTTTATCAACGGTGGCTCAGAATTTATTTTCCTTAGCTGGCCTATATTTTGTAAGAACAATTTTCAAGAATCTCTCCCATAAGTCAGAAGTCCTCAAGCATGCTTGCACAATTATTGTTAGTGATGATTATTATAATTATTGGATTTTCCATATTAAATTCTGCTTCTGCCACTTGGTTAAGTTGTTTTATTAACTGGGAATATCCAGCATGGTGATTGAAGAAAATTGCTATGGCATCAGTAAAAATATTAAGCAAAAACCTTTTGGTTTTTAACCCTTAGTATTTGAACATCACTATAATAATTAGTATTATCTGGTAATAGTTCAATTATAAACAAGCATGAAAAGACATCCCAGTTTTATTCCTGCAATATTAATTAATATTACTTATTAAGAACTGTCTTAGGAGACAAATATAGTTGTTTAGTTACAAATGCAAAAATTATAATCAGAACTGTGGCACATAAAAGTTTGTATGGAAACTTCCATTTCATTATATCAAATATATTAGAAATGTTTACGTGAAACATTGTAACTGAGATATTTATGTACTTGGCATAATAGATTTAAATAAAGTCAACTAAATTTTTCTGAACCACAATTCCAGTTTGATCAGGGGATATATATAAGTGGGAAAAAAACTATTTTAATTTAAACTTATTTGCTAAAAAAGAATGTCTAAAATTAGTAAAAATTTTGATTTATTGACATTAACAGTCTTGTGATAAAACAATAGCTCGTTCTTGCTAGAACAGAATTGTGTAAAAGGTTAAAGAACCTTATGTAAAATGTAGATGAAAAGGTAACTAGGAAGAAGGAGAAGATAAGAGAGGATAAATGTAGCAGACGAATCATAGGAAAAAGAGACATTTCCAATATATTGAAAAGAGATGACAAAATAAGAGAAGACACTGTTGTGAAATAGTAAAATATCATTTTGTAAATAAACATTGTTCTATTGATGTCCTGACAAACAGAAACAACATATCTAATTTTTACTGTTTGTAAATCGTTTGTTTTCTGAATGAATGATAGAATACAAAATAGCCACACATCTAATATATTATCAGAGGAAAAAAACACTTTAGAGAGGAGATAATCACAGTGTAAGAACTACAAGTTCACCATTTTGGGATGGTGGCAATGCAATTTTACATTGTAAAAAAATTATTTCAATTTCTTTGCCAAATGCCTAAAACAAGCACGATTCTTTTCCAAGCATGAATCTTAAAAGAAGTTTCTTCAGCAAGATTTATTGAGATGAATGGTAGAGGTTACAGTAATTCCAGCAACCAATCTATTTTCAATTTAGAACACGTATTTCCCTATGCGCACTGTGGCATATGTTGATAACAGTGAAGAGAACTGACACATTAAAACGTTGTCCCCCTTCTCATCCAATAAACTCAATTTTGCCATGGCTCTATATGAAACCTGCCATTTTTTTTAAAAAATACCTAGGCTTTTTAGCTTTGTTTGGGGCTTTGTTTGTTTGTTTTGGTAAACCATATTCATTTCAGAATTGAGTACATATACACACAGAAAGAGCATATCCTGAATATAAATCCAGAATCCATAAATATTCAGAATGTATATATTCTAAAACTAAAAATATTTTCAGAAATGGGTAAATATATAAAATAATGAAGAAACAAAAGGAAGTGAGGAGCAAGCAGTGGGACTATGTGATCAATTAAGTAAAATCTCTTCTTTCTCTCTTTCTCACTGGTAGATGTGGATCTGTTTGGTGACCTTATTCCAAGCACCGCCGAGAATGGAATTCAAAATAAAGATATTTTTGATATTGCAAGTTTAGGAGATTCTTTACCTGATTCAAAGGAGAAGGACAACAAAACACCAGAGACCTTTCTTGGCCCCAACGCCTCTTCCTTGGTTAACTTGGACTCCTTGGTTACAGTCCCCCAGAGCATGAAGTCACGTAATCCATTTCTGGCAGGTAGGTTGCATAGGCAGGACCAACAACATGGGATCTTGTACAGGAGTCTAAAGGAACTCTATGGACTCTTGTTAGCAGAACAGTTTTGTGCGACTCAGTCCTGTACCTAGGCCCTGCCACACTTTTCTTCTTTGTTCCCCTTTTCATTGGGCCCATTTCTTCAAAGGTTTCAATACTTGCCCAAAAATTCAGAATACCCATATTTGCCTTTGGATGAAATAATGGTTTGGCTGAGCCTGTTGGTATTTCAGTTCTTAAAACCAAATATCCTTGGAACCTGTGGGGAAATGTTGCCCTTTGGAAATAGGGATGAGATGCCTTTTCACGTATTTCTTATTTGACAATAAAGAAAATAGTGGGCTTTCTTTGGAACCTGTCAATTTCTTTTGCAGAATCCCTTGATGGTGGGGACAGGGATTAACTCCCTCAAATTCTCAGTGATTCTTAATGGAAATCAAGATGAGTCATGTTTTTCTTTTCTTTTTTTTCCTAGGACTCAGTGCCCCTTCACCTACCAATCCATTTAATGTTGATCAGCCCAAACCAACTCTCAATCAGATGCGGACCAACTCCCCAGTGCCTAGTGTTCCTATGGGGATGCCAATGAACTCTATGACCTACAGTGCTTCTCTCCCTCTTCCACTCAGTAGCATCCCCTCAACGATGACTCTCCCAGCCTCTGTGAGTGCCTTCCCTCAGGCTGGAGCAGGGCCTTTCCCAGAGCTACCTAGCAACTTGCCTCAACCTCTCCTACCACTCTCTGGCTCGATCCCACCACCATTAGCTTCACAAAGTGGTATGAACCCTTTTCTCTGAGAAGACTTGATTGGTAACATATGATGTATCCCTTACTTCTTTACCAATCGTTATGGAGGATCTCCCGTGCAAAGCACATTTGTTTTGAAGCAAGCATCTCCCTGGAAGTTCTGATCAGAGACTCTGCATGAATCTCCTTGCTCAATGAGATATTGTACAAAAAAACAACAACAACTGTCCCATCTGGTTGAACATTGCCTATAGTCTGCTGCTGATGGCAGTTGGGATCTCAGCTAACATCGTTTTGATGGATTAAAAAGGAGGTTGGAGGGCAGTTCTGCAGAAGAGCATTTCTTTTTCTAAGGATCTTTGCTCTCCTGCCTTTATGTTGGCACAAATAGCGACTAAATTGAACAAAACAAAACAAAAAAAATCAAGATTACTTCTTCAATGTGAAGGAAAGAAATTATTTTATAGTTTGCATGGAAATACACAAATAATTGCCAAGGCTTATAGCTCTACTTCCTGCATGGCAGGGGCACAGTCTCATTCCTGGGAATCTTGACAGCTCAGCAAATTTTGCAATGCCATATGCAAAGGGAGAAGATCTGATTTTTTTAATTTTTTTTTTTTTTTGGCTACAGTCACTTTTACTGGGTTGCCTAAAGGAAACCTCTTCTGTTTCCTGCTATTTCCACTCAGTCACATTTTCATCAATGGTCTTTTAGTTTGCTTGTGAGCTTTGGATACTCTGAGATTTAGCGAGGGACCAGTATGAAGGTAGGAGCTACATAGAAGGAAATAATAATATTTTTTTAAAAAAAGGACAATCAAACTCAATGCCTGCACTGTGTGGATACAGTGGCAAGAATCCTGATCCATGAAAGGGATGGAAAATAGAGTTATAAACTCCAACTCTCTAGAAATATCTGACCAAACTCTGGCTTCTAAATCAAATGTCTCAAAAAAAAGAAAAGAAAAAAAAAACAGGTCCCAATCCCAGGCATTCCAAATTCTGAAGACGCTGCCACACTTTACGTTAAGAGCTTCTTCCTGTTCCTATTTGCTACTCTACTACTGTTGTATTACATATGATATCACTGCTGTTCTGCTTCTGATAGCTTTGATCCAAAGACTTTTCTTTGTCAACTTCTCCATATTTATAGAGCAACATGATGGATGTTCTGATTTTCACTTTGGATGGTCCCTTGGTTACATATCTGATCACAGACTTTTGTTTTCTTAGTGCCTGCCTCTCAGTCTCAAATCCAGTCTGCAAGACGGTGGAGCTCAGCAACATCAAACCCAGTCCAGAACACTTGAATGAACTTTGTGAAGTGCATGAGAAAGCTTGGACTATCTTGCATGGTGGCAAAGGGCTTTGTTAAATGTGTTTAGGAACTCTATCCATGAGAACCTTAATATTGAGCTTGATGGCCTAGATGCCTTTCATTCAAGCTTAGAGTTGCTTTGAAAACATTGATATTTGTAAGCTTCTTTCAGTGAACCTGTCCCACGCCCCAGGATCCTCCTAGGATTATTAATTGAATGAATGTGGTATAAACCAGAATGCTAGAATACTAGTGGTACAGCATAAGCATCCCAGATACCAGCTGTGTCTTAATTGACAATTTCACTCAGCATGCCAATACAAGTTACATCTGCAGGGTATGATGACTGTGGAGTGCTGATTCAGCTGCAATGGGAGAGAAATCAGGGCCACCCACAGAGAGCAATGCAGGACAATCATTGGGGCTTTTTAGCCTGTATGTAAACACAATGCAATCATACCAATACAGATTTTCAACCTATATAAAATAATGGGGGCGATGAGAGAGTAAGAGGCCAATAAAAAGCTCAAATGTACTTGGTAATTTAGAATGTTTTATATGCTCCTTTTAGGTGTTTAGTTATAAACAAGGGGAGGGAGCACGAATGAGACTGCAAGAGTAAGCACGAATGTACACAAAACATCAATCCCCTCCCCCATTTTGCTTCTTTTATTTCTACTCATTGCTCTGATTGGAACAGACTTTTGTGCTATCTTTGATCATTGTGTATTCTGAATTAAAGTAAGAATTTTTGTTTCCATGCTCAAGGAGTAGAGGTTTTTCATCCTGTTTGGCCAATCCTAAATGATAATTGAGGGGACAGAAATTTTTGGGAGATGAAAAACATTCAGTGTAAACGTCCACCAATGCAGTAACATTTTAAGATAGCCACAGTGATGTCAAAATGACATGTGTTAAGTGCATCTGGCTTCCCCATTGACTTAGCTTGTCAGAAAGTAGCGAAAGGTGTTGACGTGATCTGGGGACACTGCAACCATCACAAATATGAAACAGTTGCCAAGCATCCAAATTTTGGTCACGTGACCATGAGGATGCTGCAATGGTTGTAAGTGTGAAAAATGGCCATAAGTCACTTTTTTCAGTGATGTTGTAACTTCAAACTGTCACTAAATGAACTGTTGTAAGTTAAGGACTATCTGTAGTGCGTTTGATTCTGTCGTGCTACATATTCAAGTAATTCCATGGGAATTAGCCCATGGCCATGTGTGAAGATGGCCTTCATTTACTTGGAGGTTATTGCTGAAATATTTTTAGTCATCACCATTTAAAGAACTACCAGTCATTACTGTCTTTTAACATAGGCTTGCAGTATCCCAGACTACAGAGATAATTCTGGTTTATCCTGTTAGAACAATAGCAATTAACATTTTTACTTTAAAGAGAAATTTCTTCCTACATTAACTATTATTTCTAGTAGCCTCAACCTTGAATGGCGAATTGCAAATATTTGGCAGTATCAGACAGGCCACAGGTTCTCTTCTCTATATTAGACACGAACATTATTGGGCTATTTAAGGATAGCTAAAATTGCTGGATATCTTGCCAAATTGCTAGCCATAACATGCAAAATTAATCAATCATCAAGAATATAAATAATTTATTAACATATATGTTTAAGCCTTTAATAATCATGTCATAGCTAATCTCACCTCAGATGGTATTGTAAATAACTGCTTTTACCAAGAAAAAAAATCACCTATCCTGCAAGTCTAATAACATGTTATTAAGCTTGCCAGTGCTATAGAAATAATGTTTTTCCAGTTCCTTATCTAATTGAGAACAAATTTATTGCTTGATAATGAATTTTGATAGAACAGATATTTTTGTTGATAATCAGTCATAACTGTTATATCCAGGTAGCTGTTTGTAGGAGAATTTGTTTCTTCTGCTCATATGCCCTTTATTTTCAAAGTAATCTTTTAATTTGGTATAGTTTCTGGTCCACTTCAGATGTTGAGCATCCCATTTCCTTTTTAAGTCATTCATTCATCTGTGTGAGAGTACACATAACCGAATACTGACATGGCCTATTTGCCTATTTATTTTTGCATTCTCACATTATATTAGAAAGGTATTTTCCACAACACCTTGCAAAGGCATCTATCTACTTTGTAAACTAGGGTCTGGATTCCACTTAGATTTACATTTGATGATATGAATTTGATAAACCCAAGTGAACAAATGAATATGTAATTTATATTTTACAGTTGAGTAAAATTTAGTCACTGCATAAAACATGAGCAAGGGGTGTGTGTGTGTGTGTGTATGTGTGTATGTATGTGTGTGTGTGTGTGTGAAAGAGTGTATTCGGTTCAGTGAACTAGTTCATTCTTTATAATGCTTTGTGACAATATTTCCCAGATAGGCTCTTTGTTAAAGTTTTTATCACAAATGTTATTCAATGAGTGCTATTTTTCAGCAAAATTTCAATTTCAGTCAATAGTGGTTTGCAAAGAGTCAAATAAAATCTCTCTCCCTCTCTGCTGGATTGGAATATCTTATAATAATTAGCTTGTCTTTTGCCCAATTGTCAAACATATTCTAAATTCTTTATTCCAAGTGTCAAGAAACTTAAATCCAATCATTAAGAAGCTGGTTTTACTGTTGTCTGCTTTCACACTGAGTATGACAATAAACATCTCCTCCCCAGAAAAGCAATCCCATATTCAGCAACTAGCAAACAGGGGAAGCTTCAGACTTGACATAACACAAGTCACTTTAATGCAGAGATAAATAGTATATAAACAAAAGATCTGTCTGCTGCAGAATTCAGCAATCAAACTCTGTGTGTCAGTCCAAGGTTTAAACTACAGTTTAAAAGTTTCTTGGTTTTCTTTTCAAGTCAACGGATTTGGGGCCATTCTTTTTCTAGACTACCACTCTGGAGATACCGGTTTCATATTTATGTAACCCATGAGGTCTGAAAATCATTGGTTCTCAATTGGCAAGACATGGAAACAGCTTGCCATTGAGTTTTAATAATGTGGGGTTTTTTTTCAACTTCCTAGTCAACCCACGGTCCTATTATTTCCTAAAAGACTCCCATCCAAGTACTAACTAGATCTGATGCTACTTAACTCCAGAGCCCAAAGTTACTTTGGTGCTGCAACCTAGCTGTACAGCTAGATTTCCAAGCGTGTTGGTTTTTCTATAATGATAATAGGTAAAACTTAAGTTATATGTATTCTGTGTCCATTCTCTGAAACTTAACAAATATTATACAGTAGTTGGTTCTATTAGCATTCTTGCTTTCATAAAAGGAAATAACCTGTCTAGTTACTAATGGTATTTGCTGCCAAAAGATGAAATTTCATCACCAATTCCAATGGCCATAAAGGTAAAGATTCTGCTGCTCTCATGCCTTGCTTGTGGGCTTTCCAGAGACAGTGATATGTCCCTGGAAGAACTATGACATTTAATTTTCCTTACATTGCTTTGGTGATTACCAATTTGCAAATCTTGAACTCTGAAGACATGTTGAAATGTAATTCCAATGGTCATGTGCTTTGGAAAGTACGGTCCGTCATATCATAGACCAAGGCTGGTTTATGTTAACAAATTAAGAGCACAGTTTTGCTGTAGATAAGGAAGAGATGCTCATTCTGTTAAGAACTGGCAAAAAAATTTTGTCAAGTATTTTCAGAGTGTTAATAGCCATTTCTCCAGCCACTGTGTTTTCCTTTCCCATCCACTCTACTAAAAACATTATTTTGAATCATTTTAAAAAATCTGTTTGAACCCAGCTTTTAGCACAATTCTGGTTAGCTTACAGAGAAAAAAATGTATTAAAAGCTAATTGTAAAAAGCTGCCTAAATAAAATGAATTTATACCTATACAAATCAGTTGCCTCAGTATCTTAAACCTGCTGTCTTACGTGCACAAAGAATAAGTTATTGAATATAATGGTGCATTTTGAAGCAGACATGCACGTCAGTCATTTCAGCATTCAAAGCTCTTTACTGGCAGAATTCTGGATCTGAAGCAGTAGTAACCAAATACAGGACTCTCCATATTTCTAATCATTCATTCCAGAGCAGACAGAAATTAAAGGCTTATAAAATCTGAAACAAAATGTGCATGAAAAGTGGATTGGGAAGGGCAAACTTGCAAAGCTGCTTCAATTCAACTTTCAACATCCATCATTACTGTGTAGCTGGCCATCAGAAAGATCTGGAAGGATCTTGTTTTTCCATTACAGTTTAGTCATTCAAGAGGGGCCAGTGCAGTCCAGCTGAACATATTTCTAAATTAAAGCAAAGATTTCTACTTCACCCAAGCTATATCTCAACAGTTTAGTCAGGAGCAATAATCATGCAATTCATGCCACTTAATCAAAAAGTTACTAATTTATTTTCATGATCTTTCTGAAATTGTTTTTCTTAATTGTAGAAGAAATCAATGTTCAAAAATTAAGAAGGCATACAGCAAAATTTTGAATTACAGTATTTTTCATTACATCTTCCATTGCATAATGAATATTTGAGATTTATTTAAGAAAATGTATATGGCTGACCAACTCACTCACATTGACTCAGGGAAGTTTACAAAGATAAAAATCCAATATAAAAACAATAAAAAAGGAATAACCTCCCCATCTCGCATCTGTCGATCACAGTCAAATGAGCCATTTGATGAGCTCTATCCCATTCTAGGTTCTCCAGACCCATTGGCAAAATCAGATCTTCAGGGGCTCGAGAAAGCGTATCAAAATGGGGGCCAATCTTATCTTCATGGGGATGATGTTCCAAAAGGAGGCAGCCATCACGAATAAGGCCCTTCTTGGTCCCGTTAGATGGACCTCCTTAGGAGAGGGGATTCACACCATTCCCTGCCTTCCTGCTCTGGTAGGTCAGGTAGCTGTGACAGGGAAAAGAAGATCCTTCAAGTAACCTGATCACAAGTTATGTAGGACTTTGAAAATGCCATGAATCCCTTCCAACTGCATCAATTTTCAAGCATTGTATCAGAATTTCATTTTGGTTTTAATGTAGTGGACTGATTACATCACTAGAAGTTGTTTCTGAGTATGCCTTCCTTTCTTTTAGATTTTAACCTGAAGTTTAAACCTAAGTGTTTTTATGTAAAGAAACCAATTAGGGGCTTGAACTTGATAAGATCAGCAGGCAACTGAGTCTTGTGGTTTCTGTTTTTATAATTGCTGAGTCAAAGAGCAATAGCTTTTCCTGCTGGAATGAAAGGAAATATATTGGTTGAGCTCACACATCATACCCATGTTTTAAGAAAAGGCCACAATGACTGGCTCTACACGTTTGAAACTAATGGATTAATGTAACCAAATCTGTATTTTGAAACTGGACAGGAGAAACACCACAGCTCAGTAATAGCTTTCCATTATTAACAGATTACTAGAGTTAGAAGGGACCTTACAGATCTGTGATGGCGAACCTATGACACATGTGACACAGGTGGCACACAGGTGGCTCAGCTCCAGCGCACATGCGTGCTCTGGCCAGCTGATTTAGCCGGGAAACAGGTTGTTTCCAGCCTCCAGAGGGCCTGGGTGGGGAGGCTGTTTTCGTTCTCCCCAGACTCCAAGAAAGCCTCTGGAGCCTGGGGAGGATGAAAAACAGGCCTACTGGGTCCACCATGCCATCGTGTGCCAAAAGCAGGGGGGGAGCACGGTAGGGTCACACACGCATGTGTGTGGGGCGTGGCGCATTAAATTATGGGTATGGGCACACACGTGTGACTCCCCGCACTCCCCCCGCTTTTGGCACAAGATGGCCAAAAAGTTGGTCATCACTGTTATAGGTCATCTAGTCCAACAGCCCCCCCAAAGCAGGTTTCAGGTTTTATCTATTCGCTCATCCCCTATCTCTAGTAAAAGATCAGAAAAATCAGTGTGTCCTTTAAAATTTTTGCCTCTTAGCAATACCAAAAGAGAAGGACTGTAGGTGAGAGGCTTGCAGAGGATCTCTGAATCAGCAGCCCGTTGTGCCCACGTGACACCCCTCCTGCGTGAGCTGCACTGGCTCCCAGTGGTCTTCTGAGTGCGATTCAAGGTGTTGGTCACCACCTTTAAAGCGCTCCATGGCATAGGACCCGGGTACCTTCGAGACCGACTCCTGCCACCAATAGCCTCCCACCGGCCAGTTCGCTCCCACAGAGAGGGTCTCCTCAGGGTAACATCGGCCAGGTTGTGTCGGCTGGCGACACCCAGGGGGAGGGCCTTCTCTGTGGAGCCCCAGCCCTGTGGAATGAACTGCCCCCGGAAATGCGTAAGATCTCCGACCTCTGAGTATTTCGCTGTGCCCTTAAGACCCTGCTGTTCCGCCAGGCCGGGCTATCAACGTAATAATTTTAAATTGGGTGTTTTAAATTTTGGGGGTTTTAAATTCAGCCAAAACTATTTAATAATAGTTTTAAATAATTTTAACTGATGTTGTCTTGTGCTTTTAATAGGCTGTACACCGCCCTGAGTCCCTTGGGAGAAGGGCGGTATATAAATACTATTATTATTATTATTATTATTATTATTATTATTATTATTATTATTATTTCTAAAAGACAGCCTTATTCAGCAGCAGGATGAGATTTGGCCTCTGAGCCGGAGTGCTATTCTGAGCTGGAAAAGTCGGGGTAGCGAGTTGGATGATGACTGCAGTTTGATCCGAGACTAATTGCGTGGCGATCTACACAGGTTGGCCCTAGCCTCCAAAAAGATACGAGGAACGAGTACACCCAAAGGATCCTTGCATTTCGCAACGATCGGCTTTCTTGCGGGAGACCAGCGGCTCCTGCCTTGACATTCTCAAACTAACCAGTTAGAAAAACGGCTCGGCCCACGTGCATTTACTTCGGATGTCTCTCCAATGTGTTTGCTTGTGCGCGCTTTCAACTCGGTTTTTAACTCCTGGTGACTGCTTGGCCCTGGACCAGTCTCTGCAGTTTTCTTGGTAATATTTCGGGGAAGTGGTTTGCCACGGCCTGCTGCCTTGGGCTGAAAAGGCCGACTAGCCTAAAGTTACCCAGCTGGCTCTCAGCCTAAGGCAGGACTAGATCTCACCATCTCGCGGCTTCAAGCCACTACACCAAACTAGCCTCTTGAATAGGCGTCCAATCTGCTTCAGTATAATGGCAGGGAGAGCCGATCCTCTCCCGCTTAGCCTGTCTTTTGTCCGCCTTTTTTCCCCCCCTCTGTCGAAGCGATCCTCCTCCTTTCTCTTGTCAAAATAGAGTTACACCCCCTTCGGTGACGCTGGAGCACAGCGGGGAAAATCTCCTATGGCGCGGCCGGCTCTGAGGAGACCCGGACCGGTGCTTCCTTCCCATTAGGCCCCGCTATCCCCCGACCCCTACGCGTGCTTTTCGGCAACGCCCTTCGTTGCCCAGCAGCTTCTCCCGCCGGCGGAGACGATGATCTCCGCCCCCGTCGCGCTTTGGCGCCGCACGAGCTGTAGCCTGCTGCTCCGCCGCCGGCCCGGGCAGAAGCGGACCCCCTGGACGCGCAGGTATCGGGGCCGCGCCGCAGAACCAAAAGAGCGGTTCTCCTTCGCCATCCCAATTCCTCGGCCTCTTGCGTTATTTATCGCTCTCTCTCTCTTTATTTTTTTTGGTCCAGGCAGGTCACGTGCCGGCGGTGTTTACATGCAGATCTTGCGGGGGGTGGGTGGGGGTGGGGAGGGACTGGGACCAAAACAGATCTGGAGCAAAAGAGGGAGGAGGAGGAAAGGGTTTCTCTCCGGCCCCGGAGGAAGCCGTGTGTCATTTTGGACTCCGCTTTCATTTGACTGGGGCAAAACTTCTCTGTCGGTGCCAAGCTCTTCTGAAGTGCGTAACGTTCGCTCGACCTGGAAGAGATTTCATCTCTTCTGTTGCCGTTTAGGGAACTCTTGAGAAGGCGTGGCTAGATTTGATCCAACCCGGAGATCTGGAAGACTGATCTTGGCCGTTTGCATTGTCTGCGGCAATATCTTCTAGGTCCTACTTCTGAAACCTAGCTGATGAGGTTTCCCGTAATGGTATGCATATGTTCAGTGGGACGTGAAGAGCAAAAACAAAACAAAACCCCGTGTGCGTTCTGCAGGAAAAGTCTTATAGGACACGAACTGTCAACTTCCTTTTTTTTCTGGCACGCTGATCCAGTTGGAAGCAGACTGGGAAGTAACCTTCGGTTCTCCACCTGCCCGTTCTGTGGCCCTGATACAAACTAGCTTTTTCAGGCCAATGTTGATTTTTGAGAACCCAGTTAAATTGCTTTTCTTCTCATTGTTGATAATTACCTTTTTGCTACATCATTATTGGTGTTTATTCCCCAAGTCTTCTTGGCCAACTTCCCATCCCTTTCTCAAAAAGCTATGTAAATTTAATCTCGTGCTGAGCAAGACATCCATTACAAAGATTGAAGGGTTGAATCAGTGTAGGGTCTGAAAAGGGAATCTTTACCCTGTATGTCTTAAAATCTTATTATGGAAGAAACCTGGGATATACATGCTGTAAATAAAAATCAGTATTTAACATACTGATCTTTATTTAGAGCATGTGTAACCCAGGTCTTACTGCTATGAATAATGATAACTGATATGTTATAGTGACTTAAAGCCCTGTATACATAATATTCGTTATACTCAACTAGTACAATCGTGGGCTGGAGAAAAATTGAAATTGTAGCCAAACACATCTAGAAGGTGTCAAGTGGGAAGACTGACATTATAAATGAAAAAGTATATTTGTGTACAACATTGTGTATCCAAGAACACCCTAAAAGATAAGTGAGTATTTTCTTTAGCTCTGAGGGATTAATGGAGTCAAAGGCCTCACATACAATACATGCACACTTAACCAAAGCTCTTTCCTTTGCTAAAATTGCAAAGGAGGAAGGCTTAAAAAGACCCCATTCCATTTCCCACCCTTTGCCCGCTGTCTCCTAATATCTAGCATTTGTAGCCACTCCCCCCCCCCCCCGAAGTCCTCCTTATAAAGTCCAGTGACTGAAGTCCTAACATTAGGCCAGAGTTTCCTATAAATCTTATGCATAAATTCAGTGGCACCTGAAGAGCAAAGGGACCTATGTGTATTCTGTAGGAAAAGTCTTACAGGGCACGAACTGTCAATTTTCTTTTCTCTGGCACGCTGATCCACTAGGAATCAGACTGGAACTAACCTTTAGTTCTAACATTAGGCCAGAGCATCAGATACCTTGATTTCTGCAGTGAAAAGAATCTTTGGCTCCTGGGCCTGATGAACCAAGGATGCTAAATAAATTAGTGATAATAGCAACATCAAGGGGTGAGTTGACCCTCCCCCTCCCTTTGACTTCCAGAGTGTTTACCCAACAGGAATGATGCATTCAAGGCTCTTGGACGACAATGTACAGTTTGAGGACTGCAATTTGCTAAATAAAAATCTCAGTGACATTTTGAGAGATCTTTGGTGAAAATTGAAATATTTATTTCAAATCTATGGGCTCCGGACTAAGGTTGTATAATATGCCTCACAGATATACTATAAACATGATAAATAATTTATCTGAACATAGGACAGAAGAGGAGAACTCAGCCAGCTAAGATTCCTAGTCACATATTTATGCAGGGGAAAAAAATGGCAGATTCTATTATATAGTGAGAGAGAGAGAGAGAGAAAGAGAGAGGAAAAAAACAGAAATAGTAGAAATAGTATAGTGCTATCAGACCACCAATATGGAAAATCACAAGCTGATTTACAATATCTAAAAAGATCTGAGTATTTTCCAGAGGTCTTAGTTCAATGCAGCGCTTACTTCAGTGAATCTTTACTGCTAGTGATCCAGGTTACATTCTGGAATGTGGGTGGAGTCAGTGCCAGTTTGAAAATCCTCAGCTTGGATATGTCAACCCTCCCAGGTAAACACAGACAAGAAACACGACTAGAAGAACTAATTCTACTTTATTGTAAGGCTACATTAACAGAATCTTGCAAGAGTCTGAAGGTACAAACTTCCCACTTTTGAGCCACTTTTAACCATCTGGTCAATTTGTGTGAGTCCATCCTAAATTTCTTTCCCTGATTGTTAAGCCACTGGGAGCTCCTGTCTCTTGACTGATTGTTCCCTGGACAGCATCTCTAGTCCTCAATCCCCAAGGTCATCAACACATTCCATTACAGATATGGCTTAGTAACGATGGTAGAAACAGTCAAGGGTCTTTGAAGAGGGTGCAGGAGAGGCTGTTCTATCCCAGTATTGAACTGTGGTAGTTCTGAACTATCTTAGAAAAGACGAAGGCATTTCATCTTTAGCTATATTTAATGAGGGGCTCTTTTTTAAGCATTCAAAGGAGTGCTTAGGAATAACAGATATTTGAATGTAAAAGACTTCTGGAGTTTAATTGAGTTTAATTAAACAGTAACAGAGTTGGAAGGGATCTTGGGGGTCATCTAGTCCAACCCCCTGCTCGTGAAGGAGACCTGTACTAAGGATTTGAACTGTCGAACTGCTGACCTTTCTGATCAACAAGCTCAAGTGTCTTAGCCTAGTCAGGTATCCACCTAGTCAGGATACATCTATTTATTGTGGTGCTGGTTGATCTCAGACCTCATTTGTAGTTTCATGAGGTGTACATTTATTTATTGATAAATGTTTATTTATTCCGCCTTTATTACTTTTTAAAATAACTTAAGGTGGCAAACACACAGAATAGTCCTCCCTCCTGTTTTCCAACAACAACAACTCTGAAGTGGATTGGGCTGAGAGAAGGACTGGCCCAAAGTCATCCATCTGGCTTTCATGTCTAAGATGGGATTAGTCTCCTGATTTCTAGCCTAATGCCTTAACGACTAGACCAAACTGGCTCTCAGAGCTAAATTACTGCAAATGATGACATGTCACACACGACAAGGTTTCCCTACTTGCATCAGAGATTGGGATGCACATACATGTGGGTGGCATTTCTGTGCACTATATGTGTCATCAGTTTAGGTTACTAAGGGTTGCCATTGTACAACTTCAAGCAGCTGCTTCTATTATACTGGTATTGTTCACATTTAAGATGTTCATTTCTTTCTTTTGCATAACTTCCCATAATATAGAGAGGATTTTTACCTAATGTTCTCAAGTGCTTGAAGTTTTATATGCATTTTCCCCAAATATGTGCGGTTTCTACCAAATATTTGAGCCAAGAATGATGGATTTCGTGCATCAGAGGTACTATGCATTATTATTTTCTGTGCCCTAACGGCAATATGGTCTATGCCTTGGCAGGTCACTTAAGTTTGTTTTAAAAATTGTCAAGGTTTCTTCTTACTTTGAATCTTTATAGCATTTAGAAAGTTTTAGACTCTTGAGGAATGATCAGCAACCCTACATAACAAGTGCAGATTACAGATATTCCAGAGAAGTTTATGAGAGCAAGGACGCTGTTGGTATACCAGGCATAGAGTAGAGAATGTTATTTATAAAGCAAACAACAGGAATAAAAAGAGTAGAAAGTTTAGGAATTATGAGGTTACTGTAGAGCAAGGGAAAGGCTTGAGACAAATGGGCACATTGTTAATTTTGAGAACCTCTCCTCAGCACTTTCATAAAATGGCTGCCAATGATAAAGCACCCGTTTTTCAAATTGTAGGGCCTGGCACTCAGCTTTATAGTATGGCAGCTTCTTAAACAAACTGTATAGGTATAGGAAATGACAGTGTGTGCTGGGGGCAGAGCTGGAACACGATTTCTGTCCTCCCAGTGCCCTCTGTACACGACTTGGGTTTCAAATCGTCACTTTCTTTCAACTCAGATGCTGGCTGAGAGCTGAGATGGTCTGAAGAGGCCTGAGGTAACTGAAGGCAGTAGTTGCGGAGCTGAAGGCTGCTTCTGCTGCCTTTCTCATAACCATGAATATGAATTTTGGAGATACTATATCCTTTATGGTTGTTCTGGGAAGGGAATCTTTTCTGTAGATTTTTTTCCTCTTTCCTGTAGGCCTTCCTTCCTAGCTGATATGTGGTAATGGATAATAAATGGGTAATGGCCTAAGAAAGAAACAACCAAATGAAGGGTAAAAGCCATTCCCTCCAGTAATAGCCTGAAATTAAGTAGACAGATGATAATCAGTCTTAGTATGGAGATGATATAATAATAATCAGAACAGCTTTCATTCTGTGACAATATCTTTAACACATCAGACAAGAACATTTGTCTGTCCCAGGTCCTTGGAAAGGACTCAGTAGTGGATAAAAATGCTAAATCCAATGTAAAGATTTGTCTGACTGTCCAGCCAACAACAACAACAACAACAACAACAACAATAATAATAATTTACTTAATTTATCTTTAAGTAACCTTAAACAGCCCTTAGGTTCTTGATTAGGACTTGAACTGTTAAGTTTTTACCCAGACTGTGAATCAAATTGAAGATTAAATCTTAAATAACAACAACAACAATAAAGAGAGAGAGAGAGAGACAAATAACTTAGGAATTTGTCTACATTTTGAATGATGTATTGAAACTTTGGGCAAAAAAAAAAAAATAACTTCCTTCTGTTATGCTTAATGTGTGTAAAATCATAATTTATTCCCTGGAGCCTATGCAAGGAATTACCTTGGAAGGAAGCCTGTTTGATTGAAATCCACATGCCTACTGAGCCTAAAGTCTAGCAGTCGGCCTCCTAAGTTCCTCTGTGATTTGAGTTTCCTTGCTTGCCTGCTTATTAATTGATTGATTCAGACAAGTCTGTTTGTTAGCTCTGCAATTTTGAGTTGGACAAAATGCCAATTTGTTTGTTTGTGAAATCAGACGGGTCTGTTTCCTGGCAATGCAGTTTTCAGTCTGATAAAATGCCCATTGAGGAAGTTTATGCTGTACATTGTCCTAGAAACCCAACCTGGAATCCAATCCACATCTAGCTGCTTGGGAAAGAAACTGACCAAATTGCCTTCTGTCTGTATTTGGCATTTCTTGTTTCAGGACGATCTTTCTGAGGACGACCTCAAGCATGGCTACAGGAGGGAAAGGCAGCCAGACCAGCAACAGTCTCTATACTAACCAGCTCATCCGTGAGAAATCTCCTTACCTCCTTCAACATGCCCATAACCCTGTTGACTGGTAAGGATTTTTTTTTTGCCTCTCTCTTACTAGGCATAGTGAAGTGAAGTGAAATAGATGGGTTTTATTATTTGGGGATTTCACTGATGCTCTTCTTAAAAATCTGCCATTTTTCTTTAATGTTTCCAGCAGCCTCCAGATTTTCCATTCTCATCAAAACATTTTTCCTTCTGCAGCTCAGTCTCTACATGGCACACTCTCAACTTTCAAATCCAGATCCTAATCCAGATCCTCCGTTGTTTCTGATTTCCTCTTTGTAGCTTGATTTCCTGTTTGTAGCTTGTTTCTGAGCTCTTCTGTCTCATCTGCAAAGGAGATAAATCTAAGATTTATATAATCATATCTGTTTATATTTCTTCCTTGTTACCTTTGCCTCTCTCTTTTATTTCCATTCTTTGCTATCATTGAGATCTGGATTTCCTCTTCCTCCTTCTCCTTGCCTACTTTTATTTTATTCTGTTCCACATATTAAGAGGTTATATGAGACTGCCTTAGCCCTACTATTAAGTACTAGGACTCAAAGTTCCTGAAGGTTGGACAGATGGTGATTAGGGACAGTGACTGAGATCTCCCTTAGATAATGAGCTAAGAGCTGACAAAGTGCTGGGTGTGTACAGAACCTCCTTAATTCATATGTCTGTTTCAAGATTGTGTAGCTACTCTATGAGCCCAGGAAAACTTGCAGCACCTTTGTGGAAGGGCCAATGCACTTCTTTTCCTTTTCAGTTCTGAATTTGAAATATATTCTGGTAAAAGAAATTTACCAGAATCTTAAAAAGGAATCTTAAAACATCTTATTCACACAGTTGTTTTAGAAGCATAATTATTTTTATTTCATTTTAATTGTCTTATACTGTACTGGATTACAGTTAATCTTAAATTTTTTTAAAAAACTTTAAAAACAGTCACATTGTGACTGTTCTGCATCAATCTTACTGGAAAAAATGGACTGTGAATGACTGACTTGATCTGTGTCTTGTGGTGAAATCTAATATGTTTAACGACTGAAAAGCTGAGACATCTCTGTGATTGATTTTAATGTCTTTTATTCTCTAAAACTTAAAGATCATATATATATAACAGGTGTCCTTTGTTAACATTTGAATTAAGATGTTGTATTTTTTTGACCGAAGGGCAAGAAGACTTTTTAATTGTCAAAGTTTTTGAAATTGTTCTGCTTCTGATATTACTGTCCAAGGTTTTGATGTTTTTCCCTTTCTTTATAGAATAAATTTACTTGTATATTATACTGTGTCGCTGATACAATCATATAGTAATTGGTTTCTTTAATACAATGCGTCCTTGCTTTGGGACTATCTCGGTTAGCAACCTTTTGTGCAAGTAAGATAGTAATAAATGGTAGTACACAATTCATTTTCTGATCCATGCGTATACTTAACAACCAAATTTATGTGTCTGAAAGTAACATATGGCAGAATGAAAGTAACAAAGGCATTTCTGCACAAGAGAATTTTATCTAAATGAGACAGCAGCAACCAATGATCTTTGCAACATCTCTTGAATGATGTGAATCGTGTGCTTCACTTAGTGACTGTTTTGCTCAATGATAAAGTAGCTGCAATGGAGTGGATGTAAAATGTTTTTTAAATAGCTAATTTTTAATATGAGATTAGAATCCTGAAATCTAATTCTCTGAACTATCTTCCAAGAATGCTCATAGAACAATAGGATGTTTCCCACTGTGTATTAATTAGATACATAGTCTACTTTTCTTTTAACAGCTTAGGATAGCTAACATTCAGGTCTCGTTTTAATTTTATGGTCACAACAGCCACTGTACAAGGTAGGTTAGGTGAAGAGAGTGTCTGGCTTGAAATCATTTTGTGAATTTTCTTGAAGATGGATCTGAGTATGGGTCTGCCCAATTCCAGTCCAACACCTGACTGGCCAAAACACATTGATTGTTCACTACACAGCAAGCTACTTTTAATTAAAATTGTTTCATGAATACTTAAAATCAACAGCAGCAATGAACTCAAATTCTAATTAAGTATACACTTGACATCTAACCTATGCTAAATTGCTCTGCTCCTACTCCCTTTCAGACAGGAGACCAGCCAGGAGAGTAACTTTGGCATAGTTCCAGATTTTACCAAGTTGTTATTTCCTGTGCAAATAATTCAGGCAGCACTTTTTAGAATGTACATGGTTTCTTTTGTTTGACAGGGAATGCTGTCTTATATCAAGATGCTTTTCAAGTAGTTAGAAAAGGCAGTAGTCACTTACCTACATTTAGGTATAGGTATATTACAAAGGAAACACTATAAAAAAATCCTTTCTTTCCTCAATTTTCCTCAGGTATCCATGGGGCCAGGAAGCCTTTGATAAAGCAAAGCGAGAGGACAAGTTAATATTTCTGTCAGGTAAAAAATGAATGTATGATATGTGTCTGTGAGCTTACAGATAAAAACAATACTATACCTTTGAGAGCAGTTTGAAATCCAAGAGGATAAACTTGTGAATAAAGGAATAAATGTTGTTCAAAGCAGATCTTCAACTGCTCAATATTTTTTAAGATCTAATTTTTTTTCTGAGGGAAAATGTGAAACTCATCTTTCTTTTCTTGTTCTAAAAATTGTATTTCTTGATATACAGTTTGCTTCTATAATGAGCAGGGCCTCCTCTAATACCAGTACATGAACTCTGGGCCTGGGAGCAAGTTTTTTCTGGAACTGCAGGAGAGTGGGTACCACCTGTATTTCTGGGAGGGGGGATGTTGTTTGGAGGGCGGCAATGGTGACGGAGAAGGCATGTTTCCTCAATCTCACAAGATGATAATATTTAATTGAGGCTACATGTAGCAAACAAGGAAGCATTCAGCATTATCATTAATGATATTTCCAAGTTGCTGTCTTTGCTTTTCCTGGTTCTACAATTTTTACAATCTTTTTTCAAAACTTTACTGTCACAGTTTTTTCTTAAACATCCAAATCACATTTATTCAGCAACCTTTTATTATTATGCTAGTATTATTACTTCTTAGAAGTAGTATTTTCTCATTTTTTGAAAACCTATCTAGGGTTAGAATCACTAACATTGCTTATGGTCAGCAATTCTTGTTTGATCTGCAATTCTTGTTCTAGTTTTGCTCAGCCCTTTAAATGTGCTGAGGGAGATTGTGGTGGATCTCTTCTTAAACTCCCATTATGTCCTCTTCCTGTGGACTTAAAACCAACACTTTGGAAACTATGGTTAATCAATTTTTTCATAAGTAATCTTTCTTTAATTGATACTTTTTCAGTTGGCTATTCAACTTGCCACTGGTGTCATGTTATGGAACAAGAATCCTTTCAGAATGAAGAAATTGGTCAGATTCTGAATGAGAATTTTGTGTGCATCAAGGTGGATCGTGAAGAGCGTCCAGATGTTGATAAAGTTTACATGACCTTTGTGCAGGTGGGGAGTCAAAACTTAGAGAAAACTTGGTTATTTCCAGAACATATGTGAAGGGAATCTGATCCATCTCATTCTGTTTCACTGCAGGCAACCAGCAGCGGAGGTGGCTGGCCAATGAGTGTGTGGTTGACTCCTGATCTCAGACCATTTGTAGGTGGAACTTATTTCCCACCTGAGGATGGAATTTATCAGGTTGGCTTTCGGACTGTTCTGCTTCGCATCCTAGAGCAGGTATGGAATTCAGTATCCACAATTGTAATAAAATGAACGAGTCATTGGAATAACACATGAGAGATTAAGCCACATAATAATGCTAATTTTGAGCTTTTACTTGAAGGGTTTATAAGAGAAAATGTAATGAATGAGAAATTTTAGCTTAAGGCCAGGGACAACAGGATTTAAGGAAAGAGAAACTGAGTTATAGATAGAACTTTCTAACGGAAAATATTCCATGGATAGAAATCAGTTTTGGTTAAAAACAGATATTTTAAATATTGTACACAATGTTGCATGTCTGTGAAGACAGGTAATACTTTAAAAAAAACTGTCAGCAATCAAACATTTTTGTGGATTAAAAATTCATGTAATGATTTTTTTCCTATGTGGTCATGATGCAGCAACTTAGAGCATCTCATTAACTAGGCTCATACATTAGCTTGTTTATCCTGTATTTATTGAAGGAACTATAGGTAGAGTTTGTACAATGTTCTAACCCATAAATTATGACATATAACTATAATGGTTCAATTTACATGAGAACAAAACATATACAGTATATGTAAAAACCCAGCTGGATTGTCCCTAATGCATTTTTAAATTGATATGTGATATATGAGAAGGAGCATCTATGATGTCAAATCCATTTTCTGAAGCAACTTGAAAAGATAAGTATCTAGATGAGGCCCAGGTAAAGAGAAGCAAACTATGACTTAGATATCTTCTCCCCAGTGGAAACGGAACAAAAGTACCCTTTTGGAAAACAGCCAGAAAATCTTATCTGCACTGTTAGCTAGGACTGATGTTGGCGTTCGAGGGGAGGAAGCACCCCCATCCTTAAAAGAAGTGACAACCCGATGTTTCCAACAACTATCAGAGACTTATGATGAAGAATATGGTGGATTCTCAGAATTTCCCAAATTCCCTACCCCAGGTTAGTTCAAGATTGTCTAGCTATTTCTGTAGGAAGAGCTACTATTACATAAACAAGTGACTAATGTTCATTACTTTACTGTTTTCTTTTATTCCAGTTAATTTGAATTTTCTCTTCTCCTATTGGGCTCTTCAACGGTCAAACAGTGAAGGAGCACGAGCACTTCAGATGGCCTTGCATACACTCAAGATGATGGCATATGGTGGTATTCATGATCATATTGCACAGGTAAGATCCTAATTCGAAACTTTTCATTAAGGGATTCAGAAATAATGTTTGTCAGGGTCTGGTGGTAGTCTCTACTGTTTGTCTGCCTATTCTTCCCTTTCCAGTTTATGTTTGTGATTTCATAAATCTCCTTTCCACTTTGAGAAGGTAGATAAAAAGTATAATCAACAAATGCAAAATTGCCTTTGGAATCTAATAATTCTTAAAAATTGTGGCATACTTTTGAATTCTAAAAATACTCAAAAATGCAGTTTTTAAAAAAGCATATTGTTTGCATATTTTACTTTGAAAGAATCCTCTCTTTTGAGTCCTACTCATTTTTTCTTGGATGAAAAATGGGGAATGAAGAGTTTAATCAATCCTCCCTTTCCAGTGTAATCATATCATAGTTGGTTTGGTGGTGTTTGTAATTGAAAGGATATTGCAAAGGAGGAACTGTCTAAAGATGTTCTAACTAGTCTCCCCCACACATTTTAATTTTAATTTTGATTGATTGAGTTGAAATATTTTCTTAGTGATCACAAACTTCTTCCAAGATGATCTCTCCAAAAACTGATCCTTCAGGTCTTTCAATTGCACATCCATCTTCACTGTAATTGAGTACATGCATTTTTTCTGCTGGCCATCCTTTTTTCCCCTTCCACCATTCATAGTCATTATAGGTTTCTCAATAGAGCTGGATCTTCATATAATGTGTCCCAAATGTGACTAGAACCTGGTCATTTGTACTATGCGTGAGAACTGTGGATTAAATTGTTCTATGATCTGGATTATAAATCTTCCAGAGTTGCTTCATGGTGAGAAGGGTGGCATATACAATAAATGAATGAATGACATTCTTTCTTTCTTTCTCTGTCCAACATGTTGTCAAGAGTTAATTTCAACTCCAAAATTCAAAAGCATCAGTACTCTCTTCTACTTCTTCAATGGCTAGCTTTGCTTCTATAGAATATTATAGGAAAAAAAGTCTGAACATTTCTGAATTTTGTAGAAATAGACAAGTTGAGGCATCCAAATATCTCTTCAAGTTCCTTCATTGCTACCTACCAAGCGGTAGGCCTGTGACATCTTTCTTGTCTGTTGATTCCTTTACTGTTAATAGTTGATCCCAAACTTTGAGGACTCCTGTAATAGATCATTTTAGTATGTGAATGAACGAATATGCTCCTCCCTACTTATACTAAAATCTTTTCTATTGATTTCTGTGGCAATGTTCACTCAGTCCATGGAGATCTTTAAAAATAGCTTCACAGTATAATTCAGGAAATAACCTGTCTAAAATAGCCTTTTAAAAAAATCTGTTCTCCCATCTCCTTTCTCAGTTGCTCCATCACTCCCGGCTTTTAATTGTTATGAGAAATGACTTTTAGATAATTGATTTGGAAATAGAATATATGCTTTGTTGAAATGACAGAATCTAGACAGATAAACAGAAAACGAAGAAGTTTGTTTCCTGGAATTTTTATTGCATATGCCAGTCATCATATCGTGGTTTGCCAAATCCAATGTTTACTATGCTTTTACTGTTCTGTTCCCATCCAATGTATTGGCTAGTTCAGGGGTCAGCAACCTGCGGCTCTGGAGCCGCATGCGGCTCTTTGGGCCCTCTGCTGTGGCTCCCTGTCAGGTGATCCCACCACTGGCTGGCCCCACCCCACCCCTCGCCCTCCCTTCCCAGTCACTCCTCGCCTGGCCTGAGAAGGTAAGGATGACGGGGGGTAGGTGGGTGGGGGTGGAGAAGTGGCCAGGGCAGGGACAGAGAGATACAGAGAGGTGGGGGGAGAGAGAGAGAGAGAGAGAGAGAGAGAGACATAGAGAGATACAGAGAGAGAGGGAGAGAGGGAGGAAGGGGGGGAGAGAGAGATGTTAAAAGGATTTTGTGGTTTCTGGTGTTTTTTAATAACTGGTTCTCTGCCCTAATGACTGGCTGGGTAGGCGTGGCTGGGGGGGTGTCATGTGACTGGTGGAAGTGGGTGACATTGAGTTGGCCACGCCCACCCAGGTTTTGTGGCTCCTCGTGTTTTCTGTGGGAAATGGAGCTAAATGGCTCTTTGAGTATTTAAGGTTGCAGACCCCTGGGCTAGTAGATATTTATGTTCTGTGAATGAGTTAAATCATTGCAGATTGTGATGAGACTGACTTGCAGTGACAGCTCCGTATTACAATTAGGCCACTTATCCACCAAATTATAGTGATGATTTGGTGACCAGTGAAGTAGTTGGCCTGATCAGTAAGCTCTCAAAATTATTCATCTTCCTATTTTGTACTGTCTGGGTAGAAGATTAAATCCTAATTCTTACACGGCAAAAATAATGAAAATATTTTTCTCCACTCCCCCATCCCCAATTCTTCTGCAGGGGTTTCATCGTTACTCAACTGACCAACGTTGGCATGTCCCTCATTTTGAAAAGATGCTGTATGATCAGGGTCAGCTGGCAGTAGTTTACGCCAAGGCATTTCAGGTATTCCTTATTAAAATCTTTTGGTCAGCATATTAAGGCGTGAAACAACTGATGAATTCACTCTGTTCATTTGAGTCAGAAAACAAATTGTAATGGTGCCCAGGAGAAAAAAAGTTGGGTGACCCTTATATTTCCATTACCTTTGTTTCTTTCTTGCTGATCTAGATGAATGACAAAATGAAAGTTACAGGTTTACCCAGGAATAAATCTTGTGATGCCTAGCAGCTGCACATTTGTGGAACAGTAATATTGGGGTATATGGAAAATCTACTGTTCAATGTGACAAAGTTGATCAATCTTGGGGAAGTATATTTCCTTGTACCTGGAACAACAGTTGAGATTCAGATTAGTCTTTGATATTTGGATGAGAATATGTTATTGTTAATGATTAGAGTGAGTCATTGAATCCTTTTTAATGTTACAGTACATTCTCCAATTATTGCTGAGTGAACATGGAGATAACCAAGAATTGTGGGGCAAAAAGAGGAGGATGAGGCAAGGAGAAGCTATTGTAGACTGACATTTAATTTCTTTACTTCAGTTCTTGCATCCAGAATTCATTTATTCAGGTACAGATAGAACAGAGAAGAAAGGTTTCTTCTTTCCTTTGTTCCTTTTATGACATCAATGACAACTAAGGGGAATGCTGATACTGTTGATACAGCTTCCCTATGCCGCCATTGTTTCTTACTGACATTATTTAGCAATAATTTTGGCACCCCAAGTGTGATATGGAAACCAAAAGCAACATTTAGACATATCACTTGGAACTTTACAGAATTGTCAGTATTTACATATCATTGTTGAGAGAAGGAAAAAAAACCCCAAGAAGCAGTTCACTGACGTGGAGAATATTGCATTTTCTCTATGGCAAATGTGTTCTGGGATTAAATGAACTTGCTTAGTACTCCAGCCAAAATTACCTCTTATGAAATTTTGGGATTTTAGTACGTTACAGTGCCTGATACTTCCAATATTATTTTTCATATGTGATTTCCAAGTATCATAAATGTGTCCATCCACTATCACAATGGACTTCATAATCAAAGGCAAACAGTGATAGGGGAGGAATTTTTTTTTTCATCCAAAGAGAAACTAAATCAGAATTAAATGATACAAGATAGTCGGTGTCCCATTGGGTCATTTTTTCAGAGATATTTCCTTACCAGTTTCTTCAAAGCCTTGAATAATGATAGTACTTCTAATGTACTTTTTTCTCCAACTGGAAAAGTTGGGATACATTGAGATATGTCAGATACATTCAGTATTGTCCTATGGTGTATTATTTTGCCCCATTAAAGGTTTATAGAAATCAGTTTTAGTAATATATAGATCTTTCATTCTTCACTTTATGTTAGCAACATGGCAGGATACCTTTTATTTTTTTTAGCTTTTATAAGAGAACCCATATAATTATATGATATCCCTTCGTTCTTCAAAGTCTCTTTCCAGATTCTATTTGTCCTTCATAACTAGTTTGTTTACTTTTCGAAAATATCCTATGTTAATTCTACTATTTATTCTACTATTTATAATGCTATGCCTTCTCTTGAAGCAATGCAAATATCTAAAAATAAAAATGCACCTGAGTTGTAAGATCTTGTGAGAAATTCTGAAATGCTTTAAAATAGATAATATTAGAGTTGTACTAGAGCAGTGATGGTTAACATTTTTGGTGCTGAGTGCCCAAAGCGTGCGTGCGCAAATGCATGTGTACGTGCCCCAATCCCCAAAATGCAATGCGAGCACCCCCCGTGCATATGCCCCACCCCCGTGCATGCACAGCAGAGACCCGAAGACCAGCTGGCTGGCAGGAGGTGCGCGCACATGCGTGGTAGAGCTGGGCTGGGGTGGTGTCTGGCGTGCCCGCACAGAGGGCTCTGCATGCCACCTGTGGCACGCGTGCCATCAAGGTACTAGAGGATATACCAAAGATATGATAGTACTTGCATTTGTTTAGATTTTTTAAAAATAAATTGGAGTCATCAGGTTTCAGATCCATGCATCATCATGATATTACAATATGAGCAAATACAATACAAAAAAGGGGATTTTTGCTTGTTTATTTTTACTTCATGCTGCTTAAAATTATGATAGTTTTGAAAGCTGGCTATTCCTCATTTTAAATGAAAATGGTAATGTCATTTCACAAATGGTCTGTCTTTTGTGGTTTACTTCATATGCCTCAAAGTTGGGTCTGCAACCAATTACTGTTTGTTTATATAGAACGCAAGGCCTTTTCCTGTAGCAGGTTTTTTTTTTTTTGCAAAATAATCTCCCATAAAAGGTGTACCAAGCATGTCCTCTTAAAATCGTCTGAACAGCTGTATTTTTGTTATTCACTCAGGTTTGATGGGGAAAGAGAAATAGAGGCATAACTCTTGTTTAAGTTGATGTCAGTTTACAACTGTGTTTCATTATGGGCTAAGAAATACTAATATTTTAATATATTTATACTCTGGTACTATGGAAAATCTATGGAGCGTATAGTTCTCAGGCCCACTCTCCACAATCTGCAGAGGCCTAAGCATCCTGCTCATTTTTCCTTACTGTCATCTGATCAGATAAACATGGGAACAGATTGCTGTGTTGAAGGATGCAAGTACAGAAGCTTATAATTATTTGGAGTTCTTTATCAAAATGTCTGTTTTCCATATTATAGGTATCATCAGAAAATAGTGGTTATTTATTTATTTGTTTGTTTGTTTGTTTGTAAAATGTATTGGCTTCCCATCTTACCACAGGGTAACTCCTGTAGTAAATTAATAAATGAATACATAACTATTGATGTAATGCTGTTGTATTGATGAAGTTTAATTGTAAGTTGTGTAATGGCTCTTTTGAGACAAACAGGTTGGATATTGATCCAATGATTGACTGTACATATGACACATTTGTTAGCATTTTGGATGAAGAATTATGGCTGAAATGACCATGAGTAGAGAAGAGAGCTTAAGGATAAGCCATTTTTCTTTCTCCTACTCTGATTTTAATTGGTCTTTATCAAGTTCTGCAGATGGAGTTCAAAAAAGATTTCCAACTGTGAAATTCACAAGAATCTACAATTGGCCGAATCTCAGAACTGGATTTAATGAGGAGGTTTTTCTACATTTATTTAAATAGTAATATTTGTGAAGTATATTCTTATGGATTTGAGATTATAATCATGGAACCATGGTTGTCTGTATACTTAAGATTCCCAGCATGGTTGCCCCAAGCTGACATCATTTTTTAATAGAACTTTTTATGTATTTAATTTTAAGAAAGCAGGCAAGCTGCAAAGCAAAGCATTGGCCTTTAATAATATCTTTATTTGCAAGATTACTTGTTTGTTCCATATGGGCTGTATTCTTAGAAAACAAAAATGGGTATTGGTGAGTCCAGTCTATTACTTTATTGGAAATTTGCCACCTGTTCAGGAAACAAAAAGACAACTGTAAAACATCAATATAAAGAAATAGAGCAGGGGTAGGCATAATCACTTTGTCTTCTAATAGATGGCAATATTGGGTCTGGTTGTTTTCCACCTTAATAGCTGTTTTAGGAATCATCAAGCCCTGTCTCCTTGAAGCTCTTTGATATTAATCCTACAGCAGTTTTTCAACATTCTAAATATGCTTATTGGCCAAATTCCATATCACGTATAAGTTTAAATGGTTTTAAAAGATTAAATGTGAGATATTACAGCTGTAAGGCTATTAGCTATTTCTCAGGTGTGAAATAAGAATAATAAACATGATCTTAGGACGTGTTTGAATTGTGTAACACTGCAACATGTAAATGATTTCTTTTCAAACTTCATATCCTGGCCTAGATATTAGACAACCTGTGGTTTCATGGTTTTGTATAAAACTTCTCCTTACTCCCAGTTTGGCTTTTTACATTGTTTATTCCAAGAATAGAATTATTGCATGGTGTTTTCCTTCCAATTTCATTTTTCTGGAATAATGTTTTCTTGTATTTTATGCAGATTTCTGGTGATGAATTCTTTGCAGACATGGCAGCAGACATTCTGCTTTATGTTTCTCGGGATCTGAGTGACAATGTAAGGTTTACTGCTCCTAGATGATGATAAGCTGCTGAGTTGACAGCAATACCTAGAATAAATGCATCTAGAAGCTGACTATGTTTGCTGGTTTTCTGGGAGCTATAGTTTATGAATGTATGGAAGGTCAGAAATTGTCAGTCCTACTTAGCCAACCTGTAGTTCACCGAACTAAATACCTGGCAGTTCACCCAATTGTCAGCTATTTTCCTTGCTTTTCTGATGGCTAAAATGGGTTGTCAAGACCAAGGCAAGTGTGCCATATTCACCCAGCTAAGGATCACCAGTTCTGCAGGCATGTTCTAGAACAGAAAACTCAAAATTTTTAAAGTATGGTAGGGATTAGTGATTTAAAGCAGAGATTCTTTATTTAGGAATGTGTTAATTTTAAGTTCAGAAATGTGAAAGAATGTTTGTATCTAAATTTTGTTCCTCATACTTATACATGGTTATAAGTACAAATCAATGGTGGGATTCAGCCAGTTTGCACCACTTCGGGAGAACCGGTTGTTAACTTTCTGAGCAGTTTGGCAAACTGGTTGTTGGAAGAAATCATTTAGGGCAGAGAACTGGTTGTTAAATTACTTGAATCCCACCACTGGTACAAATACTGTAGAAAGTTCCTAGTTTTTAAGGAAAATGTCTAGTTTTTTTCCTCAGGCAAGATTCTTTATTTTTGCCTCTGAAGAACAGATTTGGGCCTATTGCAGACATCACCCACTCCTCATTTAGCTACTACTTTGCTTAGCGACTATTTGCAAATACAATAGTTATTTTAAAAAACCTTTTTCTGACAGATGCACATGTTTAAAACTAAATTTCTTATGCCTGACAACAATCCACACTGAGTGAGAGTAACAGTGGCATAACTATATGAAAGAACTTTATCTAAATGAGATGCCACCATCTCTCTGTCTCTCAGTCAATTATATGATCACTTAGCAAACATTTCACTTAATAACTTGGCCATTGGAACAGAACTTGATTACTCAACAAGGAATGGGTATATTAGGCAGCCTCAGGAGTGAAAAAAGGAGACCTCTCAATCAGTCCCATTTCTTAGGCAGATCTTACCACCTTGCATATATGTTTTAAAAATTGGGTTGTACATTAAAGTCAACGATATTGTTAATTCTTTGGTTTTCAGTCAGGGGGGTTCTACAGTGCAGAGGATGCTGATTCATATGCTACAGTCCAATCAGAGAAAAAGCAAGAGGGTGCATTTTGCGTATGGACAGCTGAAGAGATTCGGCAGCTCCTGCCAGACCCTGTTGAAGGGATCCCAGAGAAAAAAATTGTGGCAGATGTTTTCATGCATCACTATGGAATGAAGGAAGATGGCAATGTGAATCCAATGAAGGTACAATTGGGAAGGGTTGGCTTAGAGAGCCTCTAAGGGAAAGTTAAGTCCCTTATTAGTGACAACACATGTGCTAGCCCAGGGGCCCCCAACCACCGGGCCATGGTCAGGCCTTCGGAACCAGGTCGCATAAGTATTGTTTGAGCATATGCATGCATCCTTACTAGCACGAGTAGCAGGCGACTGTGTGCGCATGCGCTCCACTTGCACAAGCAGTGGGTGTGCATGCCTGGCATTTACACAAATGGAGCTTATGGTCTTAGCTTCCCTTTGCTTTACAGACCTGCAAAGATTGTAAATGCAAAGATTGGTCATGAAGTTACTTTTCCATCATAGTTGTAACTGTGAGTGATTATTAAATGAAGTAGTCACTAAACAAGGACTATCTATATCCATGAATTGTTCATTAATAAGGCTTGCCTTGAAGTATAATCTTGAGATCAGTGAAATGTTCTCTGAGACAGGCTTAGGGAAATCAGTTGCTGGAAAGTTGCTGGTTCTAATTAAAAATTCTCACTTCTAGGACATGCATTTGATAGCTTTATTTGTTTTGTCCTGATTGTATTGAGCTATGTTGTGTTTAGCTAATTCATTGAGGCTATCCACTTTGTTTTGTTTTGCTCTGGGAACAACTTATCAAGGGAAACTGACATATCTAGATGATCCCACAGAGATAGTGATTGGACAATGTTGCATCCTCACTTGATCATTCTAGGGAGGAAGAAAATGGTGGGGGAAAGCCCTGTGCTGCTGCAAGATATTCAAGGGGTTCTTTATTTAAAAAAAGATTCAAACAGCAGTTGCTATATAAAATAAGGCAATACTGATTGATTAAAAAGTTAAAGTTGGACTTGAAAACAAATTTCACCATTTGATGCTCCCAAAGTAGTGGAAAGGCTTTATAGGTAATTTAGTCTTTTGACAGAAGAGAATAATTACTTAGGAAGTCCAGGAAGGACTGCTTATCTTTTGATAAGGTCATGACAATGTTGTGATAGATGAAGTAGTTAGGGATATTCAACCTTTTTCAAATGGCAAAAACCTTTGCAATAGTTAAGAAATGTTTTAAGCACCTCCTCCAACAGGAGAAATGTTCAGTTACATAATGCATATGTTAAAAAAAAAATCAAACAGACACACAAAAAAGAATAATTATTGGATGAAATCAGTAAAATTTCCCATCCGAGAATATTCCATTGATGGGTCACATCATATATCATTCTACCATGTGAGGGTTTAAGGAGGCATTTTTTATTTTCTTACACCGATCTTCTATTTCAGGACCCTCACAATGAATTAAAAAGAAAAAATGTTCTGATAATGCAATATTCCCTGGAACTTACAGCTGCCCGATTTGGACTGGGGCTGGAAGAGCTGAAAACATTGCTGGTTAAAAGTAGGCAGAAACTATATAACGCACGAACTCAGAGGCCACGGCCCCATCTGGACAGCAAGATGCTGGCATCCTGGAATGGTGAGGTTTGTTCTTTTGCATGGAGCTTACCAAACTGCAAACTGCTGGAAGACTTCTGTGAGGGGAGAGCAGTATATCCGTTGCAGTAAATTCTTCCATTGTGCGGCCGTTCAAGGGAAATAATTTGGTGAGCAGACTTAACCACACCTGATAAGCCTGCTTCTGTGGTGTTAGAAGAATAGTTTGTAAGCTCATTAAAGTCAGCTAGTTGTTTTTTCCCCTCTTTCTCCTGGTTTTTGATCTTTTGCACTTTTTTCTTCTGGCTAAATGTACTCTGGAGCACTGTGTATTGAAACTGTTTTGGCAGCAGGGGGCAGTAGCACCTTTTTCCTATTCCCTTACAGCCAAAAAAACAAAACAAAAAACCTTCCTTAATCCATGAAGGTGTTTATGTTATTGTAGTTTTTCACATTATATAAATATAGAGGGAGCACTTCTCTCCTTTATGAAATGGAGATTCTTGAACATACTGTATAATGAAAAAATAATAGACCAGCTCACTTGCTTTCTGTCCTGGCAATGTGTATGCTGCCCAAATGGTTCCAGAATTCTCAGGTAAGCTTTCAGAAATCTTCCATTTAAGTTTCTAAGTTCACTTTTTAAAATAGTGCAGGAAAAACCTTTCAGAGCCGTGGAGACCTACTGATTGGTGATCTTTGCAGGCAATTATTTTACCAAATCCTAACTTCTACGAGTGAATTGTGGCTCATGAGTGATGAAGATACTGTCCACTTCTTTTTTTCCTGAATCACTAATTAAGAGCAAAAGAAAGCATATAAAATAATGTTCTGGTCATATTACAAGGGAAGCATTTGAGAAATGATAATCTGCTTTTACCTGTCTTCCGCATTTTAAGGAAGAAGTAACTTAAACTGATTAATCTATGAGGAGACTTGGGTCAAAAGAAATATAGGTTGAATATTCTGAGGGTATGAATTCAAATGAGCACTCTCCCACTAATTTGCCTTCTAGGACTGATGATCTCTGGCTTTGCTCAGTGTGGCGCCATCTTAGGCAAGAAAGAATACATTGACCGAGCTGTATGTGCAGCTTCCTTCCTGCAAAACCACATGTTTAATGCCAGCAGTGGAAAACTGCTAAGAACTTGTTATCAAGGACAAGGCAACACAGTGACCCACAGGTAAGTGACAGGCAATCCCAGGCACTACAATGCCACCAAACAGAAGAAAACTTGGACCAAGGGAGAATGGGAATTTCCTCAGGGATAGACTACCTGCTGTAAATAACAGGGTTCGGATTCATCCTCCTGGATCCAGTTAAAAGCATTAGTTAATAGGCAAGGGGAAAGATTTGTGCCTTGGTCCATGCAGAACTGTTGCCAACTAATAGCAAAACTGTACTGGGATGTGTGAATAAATACCCTGGCCTGAAAAAAACCCAGATTTCTTTCTTAACACAAATACGTGGCCACTGCATTTTTGTTTCTGTGATACTGAAAGAAGTATGGATGAGAAGAGGCAGTTAGTCTTGGAGAATGGTAGACCTAGAATTTTCCTGAGGAGAGAAACCAGTGAAGACTGCAAGTTAAAACATCTAAGGGCATGTTAGGCAGATGTGGCCTACATATACTTACTTAATCTTATTATAGATCTGAACATGAAATTTGGAGTTTCCAGCCTGGGTTTTTCCCCTCACTTGATCCTTGGCTATATCCTTAAACTAGGTTACTGTATCTGAGCTACAAAGATACAGTTGACATCAGTGCTGAAATGTAAAATTTGTTACTACAAATTTGGTACTTGTGGGTGTGGCTTGGTGGTGGTGTAATATGACTGAGAAGGAGTGGCCAACTTTTTTTTTTACTTTTAAAACCATTTTTTCTACAACCTCTTTGGCTGTAGAGGTTGTAAAAAAATGCTTTTAAAGTCTTTGCCGATGCCAGCTGACTTGTCTGATAGGCAGATGTTTGGGGTTTTTTTTTAAAGCCTCTGACGATCCCAGCTGACTTGCCTGATTGGCAGAGGCTTTTTTTCCTTTTAAAAACATTTTATCTATAACCTCTTCGGCCTAAGAGGTTGTTGAAAAAATGCTTTTAAAAGCCTCTGACGATCCCAGCTGAGCCACGCAATCATCAGAGGCTTTTTTTTTACTTTTAAAAGCATTTTTTTGGCCAAAGAGGTTGTAGAAAAAATGTTTTTAAAAATGAAAAAAAAGCCTCTGATGATTGTGCGGCTCAGCTGGGCAATGGGGGGTGGGCAGGGATTTTTGCTACCGGTTCTCCGAACCACCCGCCTCCATCGCTACCGGATCGGGCAACCCTGTCTGAACCGGGAACATTTCACCCCAGTTGACATTTAGATAGCACAAAAGACTTTTCGGCCAACTAGGAAGTCCAGATATCAGAGCCATTCTTAAACTGGAGAAACAAATCATATTCTAAAGAAAAAAATGATAAAATTCTCACTAATATCGATACTAGCTTGAATTAGCAACCCAATATCTGGACTTAGTAATTATAAAGAAGTTATCATTTTTTTGTTCTTGGTATTGGTTTTTTATTGTTCTTATTTTTTAACAACCTAGTGGAGAGTATAATACTTTTGCTTACATGTTCAACCTGCTTCATTTACTCCAATCTCACTGCCCCTTCATGGAGACCAAGTACCCAGTAAGCAACACTGCTATTTTTGGCCGAGGTTGAACAGAGGATGGTTTACATTTCAGATGGCAATTTTCAGGTTGCACTTATAAATTAAGTACTGTAGAGCATCAGTATTTAAATGATAGCAATGTTTCACTGCAGATCTGGAGAGTATGCTGATCATGTATAACCATATTGATAACTAGTACGGTGTGCCTAACTTGTAATGACAACTATTAGATAATGCCACGATATACTGATAATATGGTTTTATACAGGTAGTCCTGACTTAACAACCACAACTGGGACTCTGTTGCTGAGCAATGCAGTCATTAACCAAGACATCATGTGACCATGACTTGCAATTTTACTGCTGGCTTCTCCATTTTCTCTATTTGTTGAAATCCAGTTGTAAAGCCCCCAAACGGTGATCACATAATCACAAGTACACTGTAACAATCATAAATCTGAGGATTGGTTGCAAAGTAACTTTTTCAGCCCATAATAACTTTGTATGGTCATTCAACAGGACAGTTGTTAAGCGATGACTACCTGCACCATATATTTGTGTGAATAAATGGTATGAAAGATGGAGTATATAAAGTCCATTTAGGTCAGGCCAGAGTGGTAGAAAGCCTTATTCTAGAAGATTGCAACCTACTTAATCTAGGTGAAATGATGCTTTCAAGGAGATATAGCAATCATGAGAAAACTGCCAAGATTGGATAATCAAGCCATTCTATAGGATCATGAAGTGTGCATAGTGGGGTCCTGCTTTAATTCTTTGAAACCTAAATCTTTGAAACTCTATAATTTAAAGAATTAAATCCTGCTTTAATTTTTTGAAACTCAAGTCCAGCCATGCTTTAAGTTGGGTAGATACGAATGGGCGTTGTGTATGTGAGAGTAAATGGAGGTTTTAGATAGTGAAAAGTAAACATAGAAAATCTGTATTTGTTTCTACTGTGTTTCCCCGAAAATAAGACAGGTTCTTATTTTCTTTTGACCCCCAAAATATGGCCTTGGCCTGCTTATTGGGGGGGGGGGGTCTTATTATTTTTGAGGTGCAGCACCTCAAAACCTTCCCCCCTGGCAGAGGGACTGGTGCTGGAGTGCTGACCAGCTGCTCTGCCAGTGCTGCTAAGGCTGCTGCCTCTAGCAATCGTGGCAGCTCCCCAATGCCCAGAAACTTTTCTTCTACCACCCCCCACCCACTCCTGTAAAATTGGCAGGGCTTGGTTGGGTGGAAGGACTCCCGGAGGAGAGTCCCGAGCCCAACTCCTGAGCCGAGCCGATGCCCTGTGTGGAGCAGGTCAAAAGGGAAGCGAGTGGGACTCATGTGGCACAGGGCGTGAAGGCCAGCAACACATGTCTTCTCAGGCTCACCCATGGCTGACATTGGCCAGCGCCTCTCCGGCCAGCTCTATTGGGCTTCGCGGCATTCTGGATGAGAAAGACTCCAGAGCACAAAGCGGGAAGGAGGCGGCATTTCTGGCAAGCCTGTATGCAAGCAAGCTCCATATAAGCTTTAGGAGCAAGCAGGCTCTAGCAAGCTTTCAGAGAAAGGATTGTGGGAGATCGGGGGGACGGTGGCTTGGGGAGGGGTCTTGTCTGCGGACCGAGGCAACATGTGAAAAGAGGGCGAGTGGCAGGAGAAGCACAGCAGGGCAGCCTGGGGGGTCTTCTTGGACCTTCTTTCCCTCCCCCCCCCCCACTTCCCTGGCTGCCAACCAAGGAGGCTGGCTGGACTGGGCTGGGTTGGGCTTGCACGGCCGCTCTCAAAGCGGCCAAGGGAGCCGGGATGAGGGTGTCCGCCCCGAGGGTCGCAGCCTTGCCGAAGTTCTTCCGAGCACCCCTCCCTCCCAGCCAGGGATGGGGTGGGATGGGAATTGGTTGCAGCTCCTGGAGCCGAAGCAGAGAACAAAAGGACAGCCGGGAAGAGTTTAAAAGAGAGAATCCAAGGTGCTGGTTCTCAAGTTACACACCACTGGGGGCAGGGGGAGAGGGGAAAGGGGAGCAATAGAAGAAGCAGTGGTTTGGATTGCAAAAGCCACAGACTAGCTTGATCACCTTCCTCTTGAAGAGCCTACAGGGCAACTGGGGTTTGGGCGAACAGCAGAATTCTTGCTTCTCCGCTGCCCCACCCCTCTCCACCTGCCACTCCCCCTCCCCGGCTGAGATCGGCAAGCCAGATTCGGGGAGCTGAATGTGCTGCCGCTGCCCGGGAGGAGAAGAACATGAGAAATGGGTGCTCTTGCAGCGTCTCCTCTCTCTCTTCTTCTCCCGAGTGGCAGCGGTGTGTCCGGCTCACTGAATCTGGCCTGCTGATGTCAGGCGGCAGCAGCTCTGATGTTCCCCCTCCCTTTGCCCCCCCCACATGTGTCTAAGTATTTGGGGGGGGCTTATTTTCGGGGGGGGGCTTATTTTATCGCACACGCTCGAAAACCCAATTGGTCTTATTATCCGGACATGTCTTATTTCGGGGAAACACAGTATGTGTCTTGTCTGTGGATGAGTAAGAGTATCCAATAACACTGGAGGCATTATAAGTTTCCCTTGGTAGACACTTAGGATTCCATCTGAAGGAGCAAAAGTTTTGATTAAAATTAGGTATATACTGTAGTGGAAGAACCTAGAGTACATTGTAGTTTAAACGGCTGCAGTATAAGGCCTTTTACTGCCTCTTGCCTTTTCATAGGAACCTCAGTGAGATTGGCTAGTTGTACAAATATCCACTTTCTGACAGGCTATGCCATCTTAAAATTTGCTCTTCTCTTGACCAAATTACGTACCATATGCCAATAGATTTAGAGGTAATCAGAAAGGAAGGGTGATTTGCTTGACTACTTTGTGATAGCAGCAGTTCCACACACCTGCTTTTTACATCTCAGATTGAACTTTGCTTAAGTAACTAGCAAATTGAGCTGGTGGGAGAAAAGATGGTAAGAAGAGACAAAGGGAAGACTGAAGAGGTTATGTTGAAACTATTTGCACTCACTTTTTCATGGATAAATGTTTTGCTCCCAGGTTAATTTCAATTTTCTTCACCTTTGTAATATCACTTCAAAGGAGATTGAAGTACTATTTTTCTTATTTGGTCCACACATTTTGAGAAAGATATTGGTTCTCTACTTGCCCTTGTGTCCAAAATACAATAGCCACTGTTTTGAAAAGAGGGTTATTATCCTTCACTTTCCATCTAAGAATGTAGAAAACATTTATTCTGAATTTCAGAACTGTCTATGCTGTTTTTTCCAAACATCCAGAGCAAAAGAAGTAATTTAAAAACGTTACCTTTTAAAAAAACGTATCTCGGTATCTTTTTAGTATTTTATAAATTAGAATGGTGGGAGAAAATGCTGGTCTAAGAGTAGGGATAAAATGTGTGTATAGACACATACATATGTTTGTATATACCCACACAAAAATATTACATCCCTCCCTCTCTATTGTATAGAATGCTGCTAGACTATCCAGCAGTACTTATGTATCAATCTCCTCTAGCAGATTCTGGTATGAGAGTGACAGTAAATTCTCAGAACAAACAGTTCTAGTTTCTCAATTCTCATTCTCATATTGGAGAAGACAAAGTCATTGCCACAAGGCAAAAGAAATAAAGCTCTGCCTGGATATTAGAGGATGTCATTTAAACAGTCAGATTCTTAGATCTTCCCTTGGAATATCAGAAATGGCTGGAAATATTTCACATACATTTCTCTGTGGGGCTCATAGCAATAATTAGATTTAGTAATGATAGCTATGAACTCCTATTATGAGGCTGGATTTTTTTTCTCCTTTGTTTTTTTCAGTTCTGTGCCTATCCATGGATTCTTAGAGGACTATGTCTTTGTAATCCAAGCACTCTTTGATCTATATGAAGCCACACTAGACCCTAGCTGGTTGGAATGGGCTGTGCAGCTACAGCATAAACAAGATGAACTCTTCTGGGATCCGAAAGGTTTTGCCTATTTCTCCACAGAAGCTGATGATCCTTCCTTGCTCTTTCGCATGAAGGATGGTATGTATTCCTTTCAGAAGGAGACTCCAGTTTCTAGTGGTGATTAAATGACAGTCTATGGTCTGGGCACTGCATTAGTGATACAGCTCACCTAGAACAGAGTTATTCAACAGTTATTGCAGGGGGAAAAATCAATTTACAATTAATTAGAATTTGGATTTTCTCCTGAGCTTATTTTAGAAACAAATTTCCAGGATACTTAAAAGATTACCTCAAAGGAAAAAAATCCCACTGTTTCTCAAGCTTGGATTAATGTCTAACCAAAGGAGGATTTCCAACTTCTCATTCATTACCATGTACTATCTCGAGGGGCCCGCTTCACTTCATCCCATCCTTACTTAACAGCAGATACAGATGTGACCAGCTGCAGAGGTATCAAAGATATGAACAGGGAGATAATCAGACTTTTTATTGGCTGATGGAAAATCCTCGACTTGCCACCATTGATATTGCTCTCTCTTTGCAGTTGAAGCAAAGTTAATGAACAAATGTGTTGGTGATTAAAGGACTGGCATAGAGGAGTGATTCCCCCCCCCCTTCTCTATAGGTCCTCCTTGTTCTGATTTTTGATTTGACTTTGAAAATAAACTAGCTTATCAAGGGAGGAGTCAATCTGAATATAACTATGGGTTCTCTTACAACCTTTTAGCCTTTTGCTGACTAAAAGCTAGAAGGTGAATATGGAAGAATAAAAGAGCCTTGGTAGCATAGTGGTCTAAAGATAAAAGAGCCTTGGTATAAAAGAGCCTTGGTAGCACAGTGGTCTAAAGACCCTGTTATTAACCCCAGCTGCCTGCAATTATTGCAGGTTCGAATCTCACCAGGCTCAAGGTTGACTCAGCCTTCCATCCTTTCTAAGGTAGGTAAATTGAGGACCCAGTTTGTGGGGGCAATAAGCTGACTTTGTATAAATATACAAAAGTATGAAGGCTATTGCTTAGCACATTGTAAGCCGCCCTGAGTCTCCGGAGAAGGGCGGCATATAAATCAAATTAAAAAAAAAAAGAATAACAGAAGTCACCCAGCTGGCTTTCATGCTTAAGGCAGGACTATAACTCACAGTCTCCTGGCTTTTTGCCTGGTGACTTAACCAGATCTTTCTAAGCCAGCTGAAGCAAGTTAAGTTTTCTTTGGCAAAGAACACTGTATGTAAGCATAGTATATTTTTTCCTTAGTTGAGTGACACTGTGATAGGTGCTTATGAATATGGATGAGCTTTGCTAGAGGCTCTTACAACTTGGTACTTCTCCAATATGAAACTGCAGGCCTCAGAATTCTCCAGCATTGCCTTAATAGAGACGATGCAGGTATCTTGTCCATTGGGAGAGTTCAGAATAAGAATAGTTAGCATTCCTTTCCCAATTAGCACTGTAATAGTCTAGCACAGGGGTCTCCAACTGCTTGGCTGTGGCCCACTTCCGAGCCACAGCCCATTTAGAACTGGGCTGTGCTAGCGACAGTTAAGTATGTGTGCATGTGCAGCCCCCCTCACGCTCAAATGAAGCTGTGCATGCATGCACGCCTGCCCCTCATGCAAAATCATCCCCCCTCCCCCTCCCTGCGCTGGGCTGCCAACCCAGAAAGGTTGGAGAATGCTGGTCTAGCAATGTCTTGGTCTTTCTCTGTAACAAAATGTACACGAATACTAGATCATAGATCAGGTTCCTTCTGATATGAAAATGCCAAAAAGTAGTTTCTGTGCTTCTTTTCACTATAAAATCATCTGCAAAAATTAATGCATGGTATCTGCTTAAGGGGGTGGGGATCTGATTAATCAGAAGACCCAGTTTATGTTCCGGTTTTTAGTCTTGGTAGGTACAAGTGGTGGGACTGCAAGTATGGAACATTAATGTGTTGTGCAAGTATGAATAAGGCAAGCATCTCTCTTGGCACATTAGCTGAAAAAATAGAAAAATTGTATTTCTGCAGCAAGCTTGTTATTGCTTATACATTTATTGCACTTTAATGCTTTTATGTTATTTAACATGTTCTCAGTAGTGTTGGGCTGTCATTTGTTGGTATTAAATAGAACAGTCTAGTTGGCACAATGCCAGTGTATATGCAAACTATAGTGTGACTTAAATGCTCTTTGGCTACTGTCCTAGATAGCCTGGTGTTAGGTTGGAATTGGGTAGGCCCCGTGAGAGCGGTTGGCTGACTGCAGTCAGACATGGAGGAGGATACAGTGTGAATGCTAAGACCCAGAAGCAAATTCCTGACAATTGTACAGTGTAACAGTTCTCACCTATTCCTATTTTATTGGGATTTGGCCCCACTTAATTTAATGGGATTAAAAGAAATTGCACCTCTTAAGGCTGAAACATTGAAGAACTTGACAGTTGAGAAAGAAACTGACAACGTAAGAAAACTGAGAAAACAAGTGTCATGAAAGTGGAATGCAAGCTGCACTCCCTTTGTATTTGCATGCAAGTCACAATGTCCATTCAAAAAGGGACTGTGCTTGTAGTGTGATGTTAATTGGTTCCCCTTTGCACCCCCATTTCCCATTTCTGCTTTACATTGTAGAAGATGTCAGAGCATTACAAAAAAAACCTTTCATTAAAAAGTGTGTAAATTCTTTTGTGTTCAAAAAATAGTTGATTTACTGACCTTTGTTATAGATCAAGATGGTGCGGAACCCAGCCCCAACTCTGTTGCAGTTTCTAATCTGCTCCGGGCAGCGAGCTATACTGACCATGAAGAATGGGTGAAGAAAGCTGGGCAGATCCTAACTGTCTTCTCAGAGAGACTTGTGAAGATTCCTGTTGTCCTCCCTGAGATGGCCCGAGCCACTGCTGCATTTTATATGACACTCAAACAGGTACTGTGATGGACAGGGTAAGATTTAATATGCAGCATTTAGAGCAATGTTCCCCAATCTAATAGTTTCCTAGGAGTTGAGAGATAACTCCTCTATTCCCGGTGGTTATTAACTATTGATTCTAGGAAGTTGTGGTAAAACAAACCTGAATTGCACCAAAAAGCAGAAGGCTAATTTAGAGAGAGAGAAGTAATAGCATTGTGTAAGAAATGTCTGGGATATCAAAACCCAACTTGGTCCTCAACTTATAACCACAAGTGGGACCAGGGCTTCGGTTGCGAAGGGATGTGGTTGTTAAGCAAGTCATCATGTAACCAGAGCTAATTTTATGACCATTTTTACTGTGGTCATTGAATGAATCCCACGATTGTTGAATGATTCACACAGTTGTTAAGTGAATCTTTCCTAATTGATTTTCCTTGTTGGAAACCATCTGGGAATGACACAAATCACAATCGTGAGCGCAAGGTGCTGCAACTATCATAAATGCAAGTTGGCTGACAAGCACCCAATTGTGTGGCTGCAGGGATAGTGTGATGATAGTGGGCCTAGTTATCTGCAAGACCGCCTACTGCCACAAATGACCTCCCACCGACCCGTGTGCTCCCACAGAGAGGGCCTCCTCAGGGTGCCATCAGCCAAACAATGTAGGCTGGTGACCCCCAGAGGGAGAGCCTTCTCTGTGGGGGCACCTACCCTCTGGAACCAGCTGCCCCCTGAGATAAGGAGAACTCAAGACCTCAGTGCCTTCCGCCGTGCCCTTAAAACCTACTTTTTTCAACAAGCCGGGCTGGCTTAGGAAGAAATTTTAGACGTTTTTAAAATTGGTTTGTTATTTTTAAAATTGGAGCCAAATTTATATGTATTTTTAATTCTTAATATTTGTATTGTATGTTTTTAATTCTGGCTGTTCACCGCCCTGAGTCCTCAGGGAGAAGGGCAGTATATAAATTTTAAAAATAAACAAACAAACAAATAAATAAATGATCATAACGTCAAGGATAAGTTGTAAGTTACATTTTCTGAGGCTGGCATAGCTTCGAACCATTGTTAAATGAACGGTTGTAGGTTGGGGACTAGAGGGAAGATTTGAGATTTTCACAAGTAGAATTATTAAAGTTCTGCCCTTTTATTTCTTGAGTCTGCTCTGTATTTTCCTTACCAATAGTGAGATCTCTCTGTCCTTGGAGAACCTCCACAGTGGTTGTCTTGACTCCTGCTCTGAGCCTTCATTAACTGGTACAGTGTGAAACAAGGCTAATCTGCACATGATTTCAAGTTCTTTTTCAATTGCGTTACAATAACTTCAGTAAATAGTTTGTTATTACAACTTAGTTTCTTTAGAGTTACTATTTGCTGTTTGATACCATTTTTTTAATTTGTTTACTTTTCTCCCTTTCTTTATGGCTATGAATTGTGACAATTTGTATGATGTTTTCCTTTATCATTGCCAGTCTAAAAGCCAAGGTCATTTTTTGGTAACGCTTAACTTCTATTTTTCTTTTGAACTCCAGGATTTGTGGTACATTTTGAATAGCCTTAATTTAAAAAGTGGGTTAAACTGGAGCAGAAATGTCAAAAGCCATAAGAAGAGCTAAAAAAAATATATTCTAATTTCTAAGTTTTGGAGGGAGACTAAAAAGAAAGAGCAGGTGGAAAAAAACTACACCTATTACAACTGTTCCCAATAAAAGAAACTCATGAATTCATCCTTTGAAAATGTCAGTGAATTCAATCTAGCACTCTTATGTTACACATTGAGAATGTCCTGTTCAGTGCATCCAGGGAGAACAAATATTTCTCCTTCTAAACCCAAGTGTTGTATTTTATCAGTAAGTCTCTACTGGACAGTTTTCTTATTGAGTTACTTACTCTTTAGAAAGAACTCAAAAGGTGTACTACTTTATACTTTGAACAGGTTGTTATTTGTGGTGATCTAAAAGGAGCAGATACCCGAGAGCTACTGCACTGTTACCATTCTACTTACACACCTAACAGGGTAAGAGCCATAAGGTAGAAATTGGCTTTTCTGTTATTCCTTTTTTTTAGGTAGTCTAGGTTTGATGTTTTCCTATGCAACATGAGATCAGAATTTTCTGGGCTGGGGAGTAAATTACTTTCATAAATTCCAGGCCATCAAAGGGTGTTCTTCAAGAACCAAATCATTCAAGGATGGCTCTTTGGCCCTCTCCCTTTCCCCTTATAGTTTTTCACACTTTATGGGATGTATTTCAGGTCCCATAACCTCTTTTTAGTGTATCCTTTATCTCTGTTTCTTTTATATTTAAGGCTGCAGAATCTTAAGTTGGTGGGTGCTAGGTATCTAGAAATGGCAAAACATAAGTTGCTTTATCTGTGCCTCCTTTTGGGGCACGTAAGTCTTTACATGGGGTTTTCATGATGAAATGAGAAAATATAAGTAATATAATATATCTGGCCCAACTGTCATCTTTGAACAGCCCATGTAACTGTTCACAAAATTGACCGAATATATATGGAAATGTGATTTTCTTAGCAATGAATGGGTTGGGTAACAGCAGGGAAAAAGTTGATTGTGCCATTTATTTAGTTTTTATGGAGAAAGGCTAAATTAATGTTGCAATTTAAATGGATTTAATTGCATTAAATGTTTAAGCCCTTCATCCTATATACACTTTGATTTTACCTAAGTTCATGTGCTAGTTTGTCATACCTGTCTTTTTGTTACTTAAATTTAGCAGTGTTTAGATATCTTTTGTGTCTAAATTTAGCCTGAAAATATTTGTACTCCAGCAACCCAAATTATTTAACATAGGGAAATAGTTTTAAAAAATCAGTTTGGGGTGGGGATGAGCTAGGCACTATAGCTGCCATGGATATCTATTAATTGGCCTGTGCAGAAGGAGCTTTATTTGAGTTCAAATCAACAGCAAAGCTGGAACCTGGCTTGCTTGATCCAGACAAGCTCATGTTGCTTCCTACCTTATTTAAAAGAATTACTTAAGAAGATTTCATGGTAAAAGTGAATGCGATACCTTCCAGAGAATCTGGACAATGGGGGGAAAAGGTTGTAGGGTTTTTTTGGCTTGGGAGAGGTAGCTATTCTGCTGGAAATGAAGAAGCTGTCTGAAAGCAGCTTTTAATAACAGTTCTGGCAATTGTTACATTTGCTATGATGCATCCGGTCTACTGATTGACACCTGGTTTTTTGGAGAATATATCCCATTGAATAAAATGGAAACAGATAAGAGAGGATAGCAGTAGCTATGTGCATCTGTTATAAGAGTGTCTCTGAGAGGCTGAGTCTTGAAGCAAGCTGTTCAAATTTGTAAACTTATCTGTAATGTACTAATCCATCTTTTAATGCACATTTTTCAAAGGCAGGGCCCTTTTAATTTCAAAAAAGCACTAGTGAGGAAGGCCGGAATAGTGTAGTGCAAACACATTCAATCACTTGCACCAGGATCTCCAATTTCCAATTTCCATTTGGACATACTCTGATAACCCTTATATGAACACATACTTTGACTCCTTTCTGGACACTTGCTTCATTGTATTTTCAGAATGCAACAAAGGGCAGTAATAAAGGAAGAAATCTTATAAAGTGGCAGTACTTGCTAGACAGTTGGTCAAAGCAGTTATCTGTTTGTTCCCACACTAGTCTATCATAAACAGGTTAAATCAATTCTTTTTGAAGGACTTGTCTTGAGCTGCTCTATGGGCCACATCGTATCAACTCTCAAGCTAGCCCATCTCAAAAGTTGTTGAGAAGATGAAGTGGAATAAGCATACACCCACGCATGTTTATATATGAAGAGCAATGTATATGTATGTGTATGAAAAATATCAGGTTGGAGAAGGGGGAAAAAGAGAGTATGTGTGCAAGAGAGTAAGATATGTAAGAATTCCTTAAGAACTGTCCAGCACCATCAAAGAGATTTGCTACAGTAGATTATTTTTCAGTGAATATTTGCTCTATAAGCATGTGTTGGAGGAAGAAGTGACTACCTGACATCTTCTGAACTTCCTCCTGGAGGAGCTTGTCCTCATTGTGCTTTTCATAACCCATGTCTCTTTTTGCTTCATCTCTTCTCATGTTTTATCATATGTTCTTTGAGAAGGATTTAAAGCCAGTGACCCATTTTCCATGTGTTGAAAATACCACATTAGCGGTGGGAAGCCAAGTTTGCCTGTGTCAGTGTTAACCTACTCTTTCCTCAAGAGCTGTATCAGCTTTTTGTTCTGTGCAACCTTTATATGTTCTGGGAGAAACTCCCAGATGAACCGGGGAGTAGGGAGCGTGATCAAATCAAACAGCCTGGAAATTAAATTCTATTCTCACAGTTTAATTCAATTTCCTCTTAACTGCAGCAAAGAGCTTTGGAAGGAAAGCTTTGCCTGGCAGGGAGATATGTTCACTGTAAAAAAAAAAATGCAGGCCTGATTAGAAGTTTGGGGGATTTGAAATGAGAGGGTGAGGTTAGGTAGTTGGCTATAACTTTTTCTCTATTTATCCATGAATAAAGAGAAGAAAGGGGATGTTCTGTCCCTTGAGAGAATGATATGTGAACGCCTTCAGCTTTTAAAGACTCACAATGCCACCAGTCAACTTCATGCATGCATTTGTGACAAGTTGCCACCACCTGCTGGTAATTCAGAGGAGGAGCTGCAGCTTTGTTAACAGGAATGGACATGGGCTTACCAAAAGATACCAAAAAGATAAGACCAGTTCCTTCCTTTAGCAGTAGGAAATTTCACAGGTTGGTGAGCATTGTTATTGGAATCTGTACTTGAATTGCCCAATTAACTTGTGTAATATTAAAAGCAAGATTATACAGGGAATATGTTCATAATAAGCTGTTGCTGTTCAAATCCTTTGAAAGAAGTACTTGAACTATAAAAGCAGCCAAATCTTTGCATAGCTGTTTTGCCAGTTGCTTCTTCTGACTCCATATGTGCATGCAAGAAGAGCTACATTTAGGCTTTTTTCCTGGTTTGGGCTAAATTCACTGTATCCATACCTTTCCATATACCAATGCATACACATTAATTTTGTTCTTTAAACTTTAAACATTGTTTTCAGGATCTCATCAACTCTATTCTGCTATGATTTTCAGTCCATGGATTCTTCCTTCCTAGATTTGTTTGCAATTTCTTTCATTCTCTGGAGCCACCTCAATATATTTTCATAATGGCCAATCGCTTTTCAATTTGGTCTATTTATTTCTCATTCTTTCCTAATCTCTTCCTGTATTGCCATATATATTTCTTATCTAATCCCTTTCCATTGTACATCGTCTACTTTTATGTGTCTTATTCCACTCTCAATTCTATATAAACAAAGTAGGCAGAAATATACTCTCAAACACAGGTGTTTTTGCTTGTCAAACTAACCACTAGTTTTTACCAGCTTTTGCCCAAATTAAGATTTTTCTACCTTTACTAACATTCTAACAAGGAATACAGTATTTTTGCCATTTATGTGAAATTTGTAGTCACTTATCTCATTTTCTCTGTGAAGCCCAAGCCATGGTGACACAATGGTTAGGGTGCAGTACTGCAGGCTACTTCTGCTGACTGTCGACTGCCTGCAATTTGGCAGTTTGAATCTCACAAGGCTCAAGATTGACTCAGCTTTCCATTCTTCCGAGATTGGTAAAATGAGGACCCAAATTGTTGGGGGCAATATTCTGACTCTGTAAACCACTTAGAGAGGGCTGTAAAGCACTATGAAGCGGTATATACCGTAAGTCTAAGTGCTATTGTTACTTTGGTTTTTGATATATATATATATCTTGTTGCATCTTGTTGCAAATTGTCTGGGTTCTTAGCCATCCACACAGCATCATGACATAAAATCTCTGTGTAAAAACATACAATGTCACTAAAAGTATTCCTTATGCTTTCATAAATAGGTATATTAAATAACCAAGGTGGCATATGGTTCTTAACTCGTTTGTTTTGAATCATTTGGTAATCCTTCTGCATGTTTCACTTTAGTGTAATTTTTGCCTTTCACATAAGACTTTCTTTAATTCAAACCTGTTTACTATGTCATATGTTTTTTCTATTAACAACAAACATGGAATGAACTTTCTCACATTCATATGTCTCTCAGCGATCTGCTGAAAAACAAAAATATAATCTGCACATACTCTGTTTGGCATAAATTCAAATTGCAGAATTGCACTTCTTATCATTGGCCTTTCTTACACTCTTTCAATCAGAATTGTTTCAGATACTTCCTAAGCACCTCCATGAAATAATTTACAAGATGATGGGGGAATTAATGTACAATCATTCTACAATCATTCTACAGTCTTCCATAGTTTAAGTCAGTATGCTTGACTTTCCTTTCATCCAGTTCTTCTGGCACACTCCCATTGTTAGCATTCATTTCAGTTTTGTTTGTTGACATCTCACCATCATTCTCATATAAATTTCTAAAATGTTCCTTTAGCATTCCTTCATTTAGGTTTTATCCTAAATAGTTTCATAATTTATACTTTCTAATTCTGTTTATTTTCTTTGAAGCTCTGATCCAGTCCTCTTCATCCACTACCATAGCATTTAAAAAAATATTTCAGTCAAAATTGCTCTGCATTTTCTCTGTTTCTTTTTATTGTTCCTTTCTCTGTTTGATTACATTCTTTCACCTATCCTTTCCTTCAAATACAATATTGAATAAATCTCTTTTTTTTTGCAACAATCACGCTTTAATTTGCATTTTTCTCATATACTCTTTTTCAATCATTCTACCAAGTGTCTTTTTCACATTTATCATTTGCCTAATCCGATGCATTTTTGTTATATTTTGCAATGTAACAAGTAACTACTTCCAAGCAGATTCAATATTATCTTCCCTCATGTCTACTTTTCATTCATTTTGGTATGAGACTATTTATCTTTTAATACTTTCTCATAAACGGCTTGTACTTTCTTTTCTTGGAATCATTCTACATCCACTCTAGATTATTTCTGCCTTTTTTATTCCATGACAAATTTTTCCTATGATCCATTTTTGACACCACTAAAAATGATTGTCCTACATTCAGAATCTCCAATTATCCTTGTATCTTTCACTGTTTCTCTCCATTTTTCGTCATAAACAATCAAAGTAATCATCTTTTTAGATCCTGTTTTTGGGTAGTGTTAAACTTGACCCATGAAACAAAAACAGCCTTTCTGAGTAGATACCTAACATACTCATTTTTTAGTTGCACTTGTGATATACTGTTTCATCTCATTCTCATCCATCCATTTATGTCACATAACAAAATGTCTTTTTCCTCAGATTCATTCAAAATGTTGCATTTACCTTTACCCCAACATTCATTCTTGTTTTTTTAATCACCCCCATAACCAGAGTTTTTCATGCATGTATCCCCAGTCTAGGGATTTTTATTTTCATATATATTCATTACACTCCAGATGATACACATTTCAAACTTAGATATTAGGCCTTTTATACATAATTAAACTTACATTTTTACTTTGTGGCATGTGTTCATCTACTTCAGGCCATAAGATAAGACTACTTGCATTCAGAATATTTTCTCCTTCCCCTTTCTCTTGGTTTCATAAACACAAGAGATATCTATTGTATTTCGTTCATTAATTCATGATCTTTACCATTTATTCCTTTTATATTCCAAATCATAATCTTCTGTTCACCATGGTCTTCAACAGATAGACCATAAATATGGACTTCACTGCTCATTAAGCTTTCATATAATACACTTTAGAAAGATAAAGATTATATTATATTACCAGGTATAATAATGGCATATATAGCAGACCCGCCTAACAGTGTTCTAATATTCTCAAATTAAAATTATAAATGAAGATGGTGTAAATGTAACAAAAAAAGACAATGCTAAATCTTATCAGAGTCAGAGCAGAGGGAATGGGAACAAAATAAGAATTTGTGCTTTGGTATGTGGGATCTGTTGAAGCTTAGCTGTACTATGGGCTGCACATATTCTAGCTAAGCAAAACTAGAAGTGTTAAGTCTGTGGAAAAATCAAAAGGAAGTCTTAGCCTGAGGTTTGGAATTCAGATGAAATAGGATAGAGAAGGTGGTATTTGCTAACTAGCCTGAGAAGAATTATCCTTCTAAATTGTTCCATGGCCTTTTGCAAAAGGCATCTCTTAATTTTCTTTGTAGCTTCTCTTTCCTATTCATTGATCCTTCTTCCTGTAGGTGATGAAATAACTTTAACTCATTTTATTCTATAGATGAGATTGCTGCTCAGGCAAGCCTAGTAACAGGATTTTAAAATAATGTACTATTGTTCCACTTGAAACCTCTCTTTAGTCCATAACAGCAAAGTATAAGTAGCTAAATCTGCTAGGGTGAATATAATGAATTTGATACTCAGTAATTAATTTCTCCTGAAAGAATACAGTATAGTAAAGATACCTTGAAATGGAAAGAAAACAGTGACATAAGAAACCACCTTTACTTTGGATATAGATGCTGGGCATGTTTTAACTTGCATCTATCTACAACACAAATATGCCTTGGCAACTTCTTTTTTTATGCTGTGTATCCACAATGTTGTTTTCATCTCATTCCCAGGCCATAAGTAAGATAAACTTAAATAGTCCTCAGCTATAGATAAAATAGCAGTTTCCCCCTTGTTTCCAAGCCTCAAGGTATATAAAACCTCTTAAGGTTTGTCATTCAGTACCCTGGAAAGAAATCAGGTGACTGTAGTGAATAGAAGCAGGATTGGGATCAGCACCAGGGCAACAAATTAATGTTGGCATTGTTTTCTGCCCACTTAAGAATAGTTAGGTAGCATTTCAACTCGATGGCAAAAGGCTCTAAGTTTGGAGGATGGTTACTGTTTGTACTGAGGTAAAAATCTCCTCAAGAGTTAGTTGCTCTTTTTCCACTGCAAACTGGGATCACAAATAAGGGACTGTTAGTCCTTTTCCATTTTTTTCTCCCCCCCCCCCCCCCCCCCTGGACAAGTAGGCCCTGGTTTGTAGTTGAAGAAGCAGTAGCTAAGTTTTCAGATGCCAAGATTTAATGTGTCCTTCATGGAATCACCAGAAGTTCTGACCAAGGGTATAGATAATGTTAATTTGGAGAAGGAGGATGGGTGGATACTTTCTGGAGAAAATGTTTCAGAATTAAAGTTGATATTGACTGGTGATTGTCAGAAATGCAAAATAATACAGAATCCATTAAAAAAAATCACAGTACTCTGACATGATGATCCTCTGGACACTCAAGAACAGAATTGGTCAACACAAAGGTACTTGGATGAAATAACAGTGAGTCAGTAGATGAGACCAATGAGGCCAAATAAAGAAAATATCAGTGAGAGGAAGCAATAGTGAAGGAAAGAAAAAATGTTGAACAATCTGAATATTCTGGATAAAGGTTAGCTATATTTGTTGTTTGCCCTCAAAGGCAAACAACAAAAACAGAGAAAAACCGAAACTTGTTCTAATTTAGGCATGACTCATCCCTTCTCCTATAAACTACAGTCTCTTCCCAAGGCAAAAAGGAAGGTGCCGTATCACTTTGTTCTGGTAGAGAATCAGAAAGCAATGTGGATAGACAGTGCATGATTTGGGATTGGAGAGTCCACTTTCTGGTTTATTATTTCCTGCCTTATTAATAGCCAAAGGATAATAGTAAAGGATTTCATTATCTCTACTGTCCACTGAGTGCTAATCTTCTGTTTTTCCTTTATCCTGCCTGACCAAGAAGACCTCAGGGAGGCTGTAAAAAAAACCAACAACACCAAATTAATGAATTTCAGATTGGACATGAATTGGTAATTAATCACTCCCAGAATTCAAGATAAGGCCAACATAAAAGAATGCCAGGGGGAAAAAAGTAAGAAACAAAACACATCACATGTTGATAGTGAGGAGGGCTTCTGTCTATCCTGAAGGAACCCTGAATGTATTAAGTCGATTTCCTGGCAAAGAAAGTGGCCAGTAGGAAGATTCTTAGTATTTCATGGTAAAACAGGTGGACAATATCAGTAGACTTGGAATTTTTGGAAGGGAAATTGTGACAATTTATCTTCCCCAAAAGGAAGAGATGACATAGGTAGGGTCAGGAGTTGACTTCTTAGACTGGAGAAAAAATAAGTAAACAAAGAATCAGGGCTAGGAAGTCTACAGAGAAAAGACAAAAACAGCCAAGCTTATGAAGAGAATATTTGGGACATCTCAGTGAGGAAGAGGAGAATTGGCAATACATCGCATTCTACCTAGCATAGAATCAAGAAAAGATTTGAAGTTGCTGAATGGATAAATATGGTTGTGGGTTTTTTTTTTATCACACAGTACTCAAAAAGTGCAGCGACTTACATGTACAGTAAATACTGGGGGTAAATAGAATACATGTTGATATATTTGAGACAGAGTGGTGAAGATGTCTTTATTAAAATAGGTAATAATAGGTAATAAATGCCTTAGCTGTGATTTTAGTTGGAATGATATGTGTGTGTTTGCTGCTTTCCCTTGCTTTCCTGTATCCAAGTGACCTTGTTAGTGTTTCAGAGATGACTTATCACTTCTTTCCAAGATAGTTGATGTGAGAAACACATTTCTGAGTTTGATAGTTGCATTATTTTTTAGTTTGCTGAGTTTATTTTCCGAGTTAGTTGCATTATTTTTTTTAAAAAAATATATGTGTGGATATGTGTATGAGAATGCGCATGCATGCACTGTCACACACAATGCAGTAGTCTTTGTTTTCCACTTGTGGTTGAGTTTCAATTCATATAGTTGAAGCCAAAATATGCAGAATGAACCTGGTTGGAAAAGGCTGGATTAAGAGGTATTTACGTTTACTTTTGCGATCCAATAAGTTTTCTCTGCCTTTGTACATTGCCCATTGCAGGTGGGTGGCCAATACATTTAAATAAAATAAAAATGGTTGATCACTGCTAATCCTTCCTGTTCCTTCTTTTGTTTATATACTAGCCAATGTAAGAGGGGAGCACTTTAATAACAAAGATGCTGTGTATATTTTCCAGTATTTTTGTTTCAACAAGGCTAGTTTTGTTTTAGACCTTGAACCAAGGTAAATGATAGTCAGTCTTGATGAGTTTCATGGCAGTGCTTTTTCCATTAGCTTCCAGGACCTAGGAGAGCTAATAATAATTTCTGTATTGTAAAAATTAATTAGTGCTGCAGTCTTTCATTTCTCAGGCATGATTAAGGATGACCTAATGACACTGTAGCAGGAACTGCTGCAGTTTTGAACTGTCCAAGAAAACATTCCAGAGGCTCCAGTTTGAACTGTGGTGGGAAAGATGAGAGTCATTTTTCATAGGTATGTTGAATAACAGAAAATGGAGAAAAGGAGGCCCTTGTCAGAATGGAGCCTAACACACCCTAACGTTAAGTTCTGCCTAACAGAAATAACATTTAGAGAAGCAGTTGGTTATAGTTCATGTAAAATTAAAATCAACAAAATGAGTGAGAAAGAGGAAAACATAGAAGCATTTGCAATTTAAATGTCCCTCTGGAAAAGGGTGCAGGTTTTGAACAGGCTGGGAATGTAGGTAGCATACTTAAGAAGACAACAAGCAGGAGGAGTTAGGATTCCCAAGAGCTGCCCTGTTTTGTTTGGAAGCAAGCCAAAACATAAGATCCTATATTAAATTGGTACAGGGGCTCTGGAACTCAGACACTGTGCTTTTAACTAGAATTTTCTTAGCAAGAGAATAAAGAACTTTTGGCTCTGCTTTTCACATCAGCAGGAAAAAGGGGTCAATTTGCAACAATGATTCCTCTAGTGCAAAGGAGCAGTTTTCCAAAACGATGAGGATAGGGCCACTTATCTAACGGAAGATGCTTTGACCGTCTTGTAGGGATGATTTCTCTGGTTGCCCTTATATGGACCAGTAAAATACTTGCAAGTGTGTTTGGATAAAGCTGAGCTGGCATCCTTCTACCCCAAAGACTGCTGGTGAGAAAGAAGATTCAATTTTTCTGCAGAATGTTATCTTGTCAAATTGAGAATAAAGAATCATCTGTTTTGTATCATATCTTCTGAAGATGAACTGAATCAGGATAGGAAACTTATTTTCTGACACTTACAAAAAATGACTTGTCTATGGGAATGAATAATATTCAGGGAAGAAGGTAACTGTATGAAATGAGTTTGAAGGTGACATTGGCAATTCTGACCTCACATCAATAGAATTAAAATAGGAAAGTGTGTTGGATATGTTTACATAGTAGAGCTGTTTAGTTATTAAGAGGCTGTCATTTCTGACTTGTTCTAAATAAAAAAAAATCTTCTGGGCTTTAATAGTTTGTTGAATTTGTCAACTTTTGTTTCTTTGCACAGTTTCATTTTCAGAGATTAACTAGGAAAGAGATTGAATTTATGTAGAAGTGAGAGGTCTTTTCTGTTTTTGGAAACACAAAACCAGGCTCTGAATTTAAATGTCAGAATAGCCAAATGCATCAAGATTGGTTTCTACCTGTTTCTTGAAGGGATGAGCAAGGTAGAAGAGAGAGACTTGTTTCTACTAACACAGTAGAGAAAACCAGGATTAATAGACACTCCAGCTATATAGCGACATAAGTGGTATCTAATTGGCTGCAAACCGTCTTCATTAATTATTATTGATACTCTTGCCTTTGCTGATGGATTTCCAAAATAAAAGCAGTATGATTGGAGACAAATGCCTTTTTGAAATATGTGAACACTCTTGTGGAAAGTGCTAGATAGTCCAGAGAATGGGCTGAGAAAAGCCACGCAAGTATTCTTGATGTTTTGTTTCTTTTCTATTTTGCAATAGAGTCCTCCTAGCTTTGCAAACAATTCCCCCAATGCCACCAATCTATCCATTAATGTTAACACTAATGAGAATGGCCTAACCCATTATATAGTTGATTCCTTTGACTGGAAACCATGCTCACTTCTTTTTATTACTGAAGGTAAGGAAGGAACTTTCCAGTGGGAATGACTTAGTGTGGAAGAGGTCTTTTGGCCAGGCCATTCCTTCAGAGAATGTTCCTATGAAGACTTTTTCTGTTGCTTATGCCAGCTTTGGACATAGAAAAGTATAGTATTTATCTTCATTTTATTTTATCTTTATCTCAATATTCAACTCCTCACATAATGTTGCAGGAATTCGATATTCAGGGCAGAAGCCCGGGGATAGGCCACTAGCTCAAACTTCAGATCCTACATACAGGAAGTTGGCAAGCTGTAAAAGTGATTAATGCAGTTTGAATTAAATTAGAGTGATGTTTTTGAAGATTGCTGGGCTAGTGGGGGTGGCAACAGTATGGTTATGTTGATTACAGATTAGTTGTGGCACAGATGGATTAGAAGTGGAGAGGGTGGCAGGGAAATAGGAGCAGGAACACAAACCCCCTTCACCAAACTGCCACACAGATCAGAATCCCTGATCACAACTGTCAGGAATTGTGAAAAGAGAAACTGTCTTGAATAAGTCATAGTCATATATCTCCTTAATCAGTATTGAACCAGAATAATATATGGACTTGTATAGAGAGCTGGGCTCCCTGATTGTTTCAGAGGCTCTTATTTATAGTTTGTTAATTTGAGTTACAACCTACTAACCCTCCAGTTTTGTTATACAGGTCAAGTTTATCAATTCAGTTGGACAACATTAGAATTCCTGAGTACCTGAAGTGGGAGGCAGCTAACGTAAATTGTCCTTTACTAAAATCAAGTTGTTATGCTTTACCTCAGTCTGTCCAGAATGCTGATCAGGACCATTTTATTACTTTCAGTGCATGTTCTCTTGCAATGAAAACAAAACAGAGGAAGAAGTTGCTGATTGTTCCAAAAACTCTTTGTGCTTTATTTGAATCTTATGACTGGGAAGGATCTGGATCTATTTGAAATGTATAGTGAGACAGATTCCTGTCTCCCAGACAATCCTATCACAAGCTATTTAGTTGAAAAATACTGGGTTTTTGGGAAGGGGTATTGTATGTTGTTGCCAACCAATTGCCTACATTATTTTTTATGGTCTCCTGACTTTGGGGGGGGGGGGGATGCATTTGTAGTATATTTTTCAGTGTACAATTCAGTCACAATACATACAACTAAAATATTACTGAGCCTTTTAAGAAGTGCTACGTCTTTGATTAGAGGCTGTCTCCTTGTAGTTTCTATCATTAATATCTTTCTTTTGAGCATCTATATAGCCATACTAATTAAGTGCCTCATTGTCAATTGCTGTTTTCTGCAGGGAGTGATGGACTTAAATTACCAATGTACTTTCCTTTTTAATTATGACATAGGTAAACATTGCAATTAAGAGAAACAGTGAAGAAAAACCATATTTTTGCTGAGCAGGAAGCAGCAGTTGATGCCATGAATAGGGTATTATTAGAAGTTGAAAGAGGAAGCTTCTAACTGAAGTTGCAGATCAGCCCCCCTCCCCCCATTAAACTGGATTTACTTTAGAATAAATATGAAAAAAACATTATTGGATAATGTATTGTTATTTTAAATGACTTTTTTATTCTGTTACTTTATTATGGGGAAAGATTGCTTTAGTAGTGCTATATAGGATCTTAATCTGAAGAGTTAACTGATGGTATGAAGAGATACCAGTGAGAGATGTGTCAAAATAAGGGCCAACCTTATTTTGGGTGGCATGATGGTTCATAAAAGCAACAAGTGCTCCATATTTGGGGATGTAAAACATCAGCAAATTTTTAAGATTTTATAAGGTTTTCTCCTTGTTGATCAAATCTATAGTACTTGGGGGAGGAGCAAATTGTATCATAACCATGGATTTAGCCCCTGATCTTATTTGTGATAAATTTGTTTCAGGTGCTGATTCTTGCTGATGGGGATACAACAGGATTCCTCTACCATCAGCTTGGTTTCCTCTCCTCTCTGGAAAAGAAAGATGGAAAAGCTACTGCTTATGTCTGTGAAAACTTTACCTGCTCTCTACCTGTCACCTCCAGCCAGGAGCTACGCCGCATGCTGCTGCCCTAAATTATTATCCTTGGTAGTCCTCAGATTGCAATAGATTTGAGAAGGAAGAGGCCAACATTGGTAGTGTGGATCTTAACAATAAAATCATCTTCAGTATAACCTGGCCCATGGTCGCCTCCCTCCTGTTTTAATAGCATCCTCTTCCTTATCACAGAAATATACACATTTATTTGTCCTGAAATGTATTTATTATTTGTGGACAAGGCAATGTGTCTTAAGGGGATTTGCAACCTGCATTTTCAAGATCCTGAAGATTGAAGTTTAATTTAAAATAAGACAGGAGTTTGATTTCTGAGTAATCTCAGTTCTTATGATGCGATATAGCTTTGAGAACAATGCTCATTCTCATGTGCTGCATAGAATCATAATTTAGACCACTACAGCCTATTCTTTTAAATACAAAAATCAAGACCCAGGGTTTTCTTTTGTCTCTATGCTTCGTTTTTGGTTTGCAAAGGAAATAGTAGGTTTCTCCTCTGCTTTTACTCCTCAGAGTAAAGGTTCTAAGGATGAGGATCCTCTGCTTATTTGATGTTAGAAAAGGACTCCTCTTATCATCTTTGTGTCTTTCTGTAGACATGTTATGAATAATTTTTATTCAAATAGGATTTTGCAAAGATTTAAAAAACTACAAAAACATAGAAGAAATAGAAAAAGGAAAGATTATAAAAGGGTAAAAGAAAAAAGTAAAATAACAAAACAATGAAGAAAAAGTAACCTAAAGAAGCAACTTCCAATCTTCTTTGCAGCAATTACAAACATAACAATGGTGATCTCCACCCTCCCATTTTGCATATTAAGAGTTCTTTTCTTCCTATAAACAAATCTTTTTAATCAATAGATCTCAAAATTAGGAGTTTGTTTTTTTCCATTTCCAATAAAAAAAATCTACAAAGAGTTTCAATCTTTTTCCAGTAGTTGTAGTTCCCTTCTTAATCAAACAAGTCAATATAGCCATTTCTGCACATTCACAAGCCAATCTTCAATTGTTGGTGTTTCTGTGGTCTTCCATATTTGTGCATATAACAGCCTTGCTGCAGTTACCATATATAGGACCAATTGTCCATGAGCCGGTTGACATTGTGTGTATGTGTGTGTGTATAATCACAACACTGGTTAAGAAAAGAGTCACCAACATAAATATCTGCAGCAAATCAAGATTACCACAAAATGATATCACACAAATGATATCATGATGCAAACTTTACCTGTGTATACTTGCATCAGATGTTGGGATAAACAGTTCCACTTAAGTTTGCCTCCTCACCCCCTGCAGACACCTTTGATTACCAGATATCTCCATCCTGCTCTGTGGCATTAGCAGCAAGCCCTGATTGTGCCAAAATGACCTCATGAGAGAAATGACATGATGAAAAATCCCTCTCTATGTGTCTTGATTGACACAAGTACACTGTTGTGGGTTGTGCGTGATGGCACATGTTTTCGTTATGTATGTACACAAACATGCATCAGACACCTGTCAATTCCTGCCCTGTTTTAAACTTCGCGAAATATCATCACTTCATAAGTGACTCTTATGAATGAAGATTCTCCTGTGATAGATACTTTTAGAAACATTTTAAAACTTCTGTATTGTCCTAGTCTACTGTTGAAAAGGAAGGTTGAGTTTATATATGTAAAACTTTCATGTGTACATGAAAAGTGGGGATGAGATGAAAAGAATATAACTTAAGTATACTTGAATACTTAAGTATTCAAATATTATACAGCTATATCACTCAGGTTGTTATACAACTCAAGAAACAGGCATGAAAAATAATGTTTCCATTTTCAATTTTAAGAGAAAAACAAGTTTCATGTTTGGAAAAAAAATGACTTGAAATGAAATGTTCCATCCCGGTTTATTTTAATGAATAATAGTAAAAAGTAGAATCTAATAAATAAATTTACAAGGCTCATAATAGCCAGTAATTGCACGGCTACTATTATCCTGCCAAAGTTCTAAACTTCCTAATGATCTCTCAAATTCACTATAAATACACTAAAAAGTACATTAAGACTTGTATTCATCTTAGGTATAATTAGATTAATTTGAATATTTTTATTAATGCAGGGCTTAAGAAATGGTTTTGCTATGCTCAGTGCATTTTAATATTACAAGATCAATCCTAGATGGTGAGGAGGACCAATTATTCAGGACAGCTGTTTTTGTGCAGCTAAGAAATGTGTATTTTCACATAGCATCATTAATGATCTGCTCACTGGGGAAGTTGAGCCTACTTTTGCACTTCCTTTCCTTTTAATCTCCTTCATTGGATGGCGATAAGAGTCCTCAGGGTATTTTGGGATTAACTGCTCCCCAAATTTACACCCAGCAGCTTATGTCTACTTATGATCCAAGAAGTTGCCTCTTGATACACCAAGTCAGGATATCAGGAAAGGGGAATATGTACCAAAGTAATAGACTCTAATGAAAAATCAAGTCATTATTTCTTTGGATGAGGAATTGTGTTAAGCGCTGCCAAGGCCATTTCATGTTGCCAGTTCCCTACTGATGAGGAAGGAGACATTTCAACCAGAATTCAAGAAAAAAGAGCCAGAATGAGCTGATGTGGAAGCCAAGAAACTTTGCTCTTGGGCAGAATCGCATTTACTGCTGCTCTGGCTGCTCCCTATTGCCATGTCACAGCAGTAGAAGCTGAATTATTCAAGGCTTGCCTATTGTGGAGCTAAATCTGTCTCCATCCAAGCAGCACTCTCATTCCTTTTCATTTTCCTGTCTCAGGTACGCAAGGAGCTGCCAGGTATCAATCTGTTTTCCTGTGCCAAATGCCACAATGAGTGAAGAAGTGAGGTACTAAATGTTGCTTTCTGGAAGAAGAGGTGACTTTGGAATGTTTTCAGGCCATGCAAAACCGCTCCATATTAATTACTCGTAAATATGTTCAAATGAGTGCATTTCCTACATTTAGGACATTTTCTTCTCAGTTTTAAGTGTGTGTGGTAAATACTCAGCTAGCAGAGCAACCACACGTTTGGAAATATTTAGTGAATGCTAACAAGCTCCATGTTGAGCAGAGGAATAACTAAATTCAACCAATTATCTTCTGAAAACTCCCCTGTTTGGTATGACTTTGAACTTGGCTTTCTTTTAAGGCATTGCAGAGAAACGTATGATGTAACGGGGTGTATGAAGTCTTTTGACACATAGGAAGAATGCAGCGGTAAAACCCTCTCTTTGACTAAGTACATCCTGTGGTTCTGCTTACGACTGCCTGTTTCACAGACAGTTGGCTGTTACTAGAAAACCATAGCAAAGAATTAAAATAGAGTCTTGGGGGATTGGGTTGATTTGGTTGTTAAACCCAGCTCTACCATCCCGTGAATATGGTGTGTTCATGTGTGCAATATGGTGCATTTGGTGGGTAGCCAGTGAGGAAGTTCTGTCAATCCTGTCATCGCTTTGGCACTTTGACCTATGTCAATCTCTGTAGGTAGAGAGCTCCCAGCCAAGCAACACCAGAGAAGCCTTTGCGCAAGATTGAAAGAGCCATTTGGAACAAGGCGGTGTGATTGCGTAAAGCAGAAGCACTGGCTGTGCACTGACAGTGATGGATAGATTTAGTTATGGGGTTGCTTGACCCTGCTGCTATTCCTAGCAGTAAATTAGATAATGGCACTTCCAGACCCGATAGGAACCGTTTTATTCTCTGCTGTGCAAGTTCTCTCATCAATTTTTCTTTTGACAAGGGGCTTCATCCCAGCTACAGAGTCGGCGTATTCACTTCCCTGTATATTCCTCCGCTTATGACCCAATCAAGTGTTAAAATAGGAAGAATGGGACGTTCGGCATCATTAACGGGGCCAGTGCTGGCACCGAGGATGCCCCAACTATCACAGGATGCTCCCAGAAAGAAAAAGCACTTCAGATGGCCCTGCAGTAGCTGCATTTGCAAATGCAAGGATGATTTCTTGTACAAGCATGGAGTGGGAAGAAGAGATCAGATAGCTACAGCTGACTGCACATTGCAGACACTTTAGAACAGCCAACAGGTAAATTAGCTGTTTCAGCAAAGGAAGAAATATGTTGGGATGCATTCAAATGAGAGAGGAGGCTGGATGAAGCCGGGGAAAGGAAGTGCCATATTATACAATCGTTAGTTAAGGTCCAGTGTGTTCAAATGAGTGTTAATAAAACATTGTAGTCTTGACCCAAATCTGAGGTGACTGTGACTCAGTGGCAGGACAAATGTTTTGCATATGGGATTCAATCTCTGTCAGAAAAGACTGGCTATGTTAGGCTAGTCTTAAACTTGATCTATTGCAGTTTCCTGTTTTCTCATGCAAGAGATTTACCGCTATCCCTGAGTGGCTCCACATCTATTTCCATTCTGTTGTAAAAATGAATAGCCCTTCTCTTACTGACTTACTTAGCAGCCAGCAAAATATTGAAATGCATGTATGGCACTTCTTCTTGGACTCATTGGTAGAATCCTAGAAGGATCAAAAAGTGATACATTCTCTTGGGCCCAAAAAAACATGATGTTCACTCCCCAAACCTTCAAATTTTATGCATAATTGATTGGTGTGGAAATTTAGTGTGTGTGTCTATATATACATATACATATACATATACATATACATATACATATACATATACATATACATATACATATACATATACATATACATATACATATACATACACATACACATACACATACACATATATATATATATATATATACACTGCTCAAAAAAATAAAGCGAACACAAGCAGAAGACATCCGAGATCTGAATGAATGAAACAGCTATATTAAATACTTTGTTTGTTACATACAGTAATTTTGTGTTCCCTTTAGTTGTTTGAGCAGTGTATAAACTACTGTATGTAAAGAACAAAGTATTTAATAAGGCTATTTCATTCATTCAGATCTCGGATGCCTTCTGCTTGTATTCCCTTTTATTTTTTTGAGCAGTATATATATATACATACACACACACACACACATATATGTGTGTGTGTGTATATATGTATGTACACACACACACACACAGAAATTCTCAATGATATTTTGGATGGATGATACTAGGGTAGTGGCCTAGTCCTCTCAAATCACATCTAAGTTTTCATACTCCCATAGAAGAAAATGGATATCATCTATTGTCATCTAAACTTCGCATTGGTATGTTCTGATTGGGACTTTATTCAACTTGTGGGCTCTCCATGGGTTGTTTCTAATAAGAGCACGTAAGACGGTTCACTAAAAATAGGCTTGCTTTTGCTTCCAGAAAGCTTAGTCCAATTATTTATAAACAATGACGTATATTTACCAACACCATTTCTTTTCACAGCGTTGTTTTCTTCCATTTTGTTCCCAGCATTAATTTTTCATTGTGAGGTGGTATTTGCTAAGGTGGTCCAAATTCATTGGAAACCACAGAACTGTTTTTTAAACATTCATTGGCATTTAACAGTGTTTTTAATAAGAAGATAATAAGGACCAGATAGAATGTGCACATTTTATGATGAAACAAGCAAATGTTAACTATGAAGCAAAACCAGTACTATACTGTAAAGCGTAGACGCTTTCATTTTTAACAGACGCAAACATGGACTTGCATGCTTTCTGTTTGCAAAAGAAAAGGGAAAGTCCTTGAAAGATTATATATTTTTAAATATTGCAACACATACTGTATGTACAATATCCATTATATTTATTTAATAACATTTCTCTAAATAAGTTTGCGAATGGCTTCCATTGAAATGCTTCGGTGAGGCCCTTGATGAAAAAAATTCCCAAATTTTTAACACAATAAATTCACTGGTACATGAGATGTTCTCACTTCTTTTTTCTGGTTCTCAATGCCCTTTCTCCACCACCACCATCCCTCTATATTGTAAGCAATTTTATGGCAAGTGGTGTAACTTGTTAAACTACAGCTGAAGTGGTACAGCTATGTGTCACTACCTGGATGGACCAACAGTTGCAAAACAATGAAAACAACTTAGACTTAAGCTTAGAATAACTTTATTGTCACTTTGAATGTACACCAATTGACATGCATTAAAATGAAATTTTGTTGCATGCAGCTCCCAAAGGGTTTCCACCTTCAATATACACTACATAAACATGACAAAATAAATAAATATTATGCATATACCCACATATATTATAACAACACAGTTTAGTTCGTATGCATACCAGTGGTGGTTGCTCCCAGTTCTGTCCGGTTCTATAGAACCGGTAGTAAAATGAACGGGAGGCTCCTCCCACCCGCCCAGACATCACAAATGATGATCTGCGCATGGGCAGAAGCAAGCATGTGCACCCCCATTGCGAACCGGTAGTAAAGGTAAGAAGAACCCACCCCTGATGTATACATGTACATGGCGAGAAAAATGAACCTTACGAATTTACCAGATGGATGGCATAGGGCCGTGATGGCGAACCTATGGCACAGGTGCCACAGGTGGCACACAGAGCCATATTGGTGGGCACGCGAGTGTTGCCCTAGCTCAGCTCCAGTGCGCATCGGCCAACTGATTTTCAGGCCTTTCAGGCCCACCGGAAGTCGGGAAACTGGCTGTTTCTGGCCTCCGGAAGGCCTCCGGGGAGATAGGGAAGGCTGTTTTTGCCCTCCCTAGACTCCTAGAAAGCCTCTAGAGCCTTGGGAGGGGGAAAAACAGGCATACCAGGCCCACCGTGCAATTGCGTGCCAAAAGCAGGGGGAAGTGTGTGGGGGGGTCACATGCGCATCCGTGGGAGGGCGGGGTGCATTGAATTATGGATGTGGGCACACGTACCCGTGACCCCCCTGGTCCCCCCTCTTTTGGCACGCGACGGCAAAAAGGTTAGCCATCACTGGCATAGGGAATCAACTTGTTACAGAGTTTGGTAGTCCTGCTAGAAATATTTTGAAACCTCCTCCCAAACAATGCAACAGGGCCTGAGTACTTGAGAATCCATCTTAATATACATTGCAGTACATTCGGCATTAGAAAGAGATGTGTGAATATCCTGCAGCTTTTCTGAATTTATGCAGGGCCTGTAATAATAATTTCTCAGTGGCACTGAAAAGCAACCTCTCTCTGCTAACTCAAATGCTTGTGATCTCGAAGTCGATTTTAAGAGTCAGAAAAGAGATCTGATACAATTGGATATTACATACCAATTGAGTAAACACAGGAAAGCAGCTTAAACTTGTACACAATGATACAATGGAAGAGAGATTTCACAAGAGAGTTCTTGTATCAACACTGCAGTTCTTTTCGTTATTAAGATTAGAAAAGTAGTTTAACTCTGTATAACATCCTTTGTCTTTGGTCAAGATACAGTAGCCTCTCCAATGATGGGATTTAGAAGAAATATTTTAAATATTATCCACTCCAGGATATTCTGCTTAAAATGCTACCGTGTTTCCCCGAAAATAAGACCCTGTCTTATATCTTTTTGAACCCCGAAATAAGCTCTTGGCCTTATTTTCGGGGAGGACTTATTATTTTGGGGCACGTGGAGCAAGATGGGGCTCCTCTTGCCGTCTTACCTGATTTCCAGCTCTGCGTTTAAATATTTTTGGGGAAGGCTTATTTTTGGGAGGTGGTTTATTTTAGTGCATGCGCTCAAAAACCCGATTGGGCTTATTCTCAGGGGATGTCTTATTTTCGGGGAAACGGGGTAGAAACAAATTGATTCTGATGTTTTGAAAAAGGTTACAAAACACTCCACACCTGCCCTATCACTTCATATATCTCTGTCTTCATAATGGCTGTTGCAGCCTGAACAGAGTAGTGAAGATTCTGTAATGTGTGTGGATAGCTGGTTGTGTCCAGAGCTTTCCAAAAAAGGGTGTTCCAGGAAACAAGGAGAGGCAGCCAGCAGAAATGCCTTTGGAACCAAAGAGGAATTTTTCACTTTGTTTCTTTGTTTTTCTAGTGAACCTTACAGGAAAGTGCAGGTTGGGTGGAAGATGGTTCTTTTCAAAATCACCATAGCTGATTTTTTTTTTTTTTGGTGGGACTATACAACCATACTTCAGTTGTAATTTCCATTTCTTTAAATAAATGTGATAAGGTGTTGGAGAAACCTCTAGGACGACTTATGAAAACCATTAACGGATGTGTTAGGCTATTGTCTGGGGCCTTCGTTTAGATCTTCCAACTTTCTTTCAGTGACACAGAGAAGGTAGCTCTTCTGCCAAGCCTTGACCTTTAGGGACTACATTTTGCCAATAATGTATTGCCAACTCAGATTAGTGTTATGAAAATCACTCTGAATCATGAATATCTGATTCAAACAGCACAAGTGTCGCTTATACACTTGAACCTCACCAAATAAACTTCAGTGTTAAACAGATTGACTATGTCCCAGCGGTGGGTTTCAGCAGGTTCTGACCAGTTCTGGAGAACTGGTAGTGGAAATTTTGAGTAGTTCGGAGAACCGGTAAATACCACTTCTGATTGGCCCCGCCCCCATCTATTCTCTGCCTCCCAAGTCCCAGCTGATTGGGAGGAAATGAGGATTTTGCATTAACCTTCCCCTGGATTGGGGAGGGAATGGAGATTTTAGAGGATCCTTCCCTTGGAGTAGGATGGGAATGGAGATTTTACAGTATCCTTCCCCTGCCATGCCCACCAAGCCATGCCTACAGAACCAGTAGTAACAAAAAATTGAATCCCACCACTGCTATGTCCCATTGATGATCCAGTTCAATCTTCCCTGTCAAGATGTATCCAGTGTTGACTGCTGTTCAAATCATGAATTGTTGGTTGCTAAGAGCAGATCAAATAAGGGAACATCAATAAGACAGCACCACCAAAGGCATTTGACATCACCAAAAATCTCTTCCACATATGCACTTGAAATGAAAAACAAGTTGGAACTGCTGGACACTTCTGAGAAGAGGACCAATGAACTATGGCAAGAAATTCAATCAACCTTCATTGAAACAGCTGCTGAGCACATGCCACATAAGAAGCCAGAGAAAAAACACAATTGGATCTCAGATGAAACCATCAGAACAGCCAAGAGAAGAAAAGAGGCTAAAGCAGTAGGCAAATAGAAGGAAGGAAAGAGATTGGACATAGATTTCCAAAGAGCAGAAAGGAAAGGCAGCCAAGTTTACTGGGCCAGTAGTACAAGCAGCTAGAAGAGGACTACATGATGGTTCACAACAGGAATGTATTTGTGCAAGTCAAAAGGATTCAAACACCATTTACTGTTCATAAAAGTATCATCAAAAACAAGCAAGGGAAAGAACTGTCTGAACAACAAGGTGTCAAAACCAGAACCATATGCCAACAACAAAGAGACTCAGCTCAAGATGATGAAGGAAAGGGAAGCAGAAATAGAACCAGTCATTCTCTAGGAAAAAGTTGTGTGGGCAATGAGTCAGCTGCCAAAAACAAGGCCCCAGAATATGTTGATACCATCCCCACAGAATTGCTAAGGCTTGTACCACTGACGACTAAAACAGTTTTGGGGCAGAAAATTTGGGAAATGAGCACCTGACCACAGGATTGGAAATGATTAGTGTTCACTTCACTGCCAAAAAAGGGCAATCCCAAAGATTGTTTTCAATTACTGCACAATTGCCCTCATTCCTCACACTAGCAAGATTCTCGAGATCATTCCACATCCAAAATGAATTAGGGCAGGGGTCTGCAACCTTAAACACTCAAAGAGCCATTTGGACCCATTTCCCACAGAAAAGAAAACATTAGGAGCCACAAAACCTGAGTGGGTGTGGCCAACTCAACGTTACTCACTTCCACCAGTCACATGACCCCCCTAGCCACGCCTACCCAGCCAGTCATTAGGACAGAGAACCAGTTGTTAAAAAACACCAGGAACCCCAAAACCCTTTTGACATCTCTCTCTCCCTCCCTCCCCACCTCTCTCTCTGTATCTCTCTATGTCTCTCTCTCTCCCCCTCTCTCTGTATCTCTCTGTCTCTGCCCCAGCCACTTCTCCATCACCCACCGTCACCCTTACCTTCTCAGGCCACGGAAGGAGTGACTGGGAGGGGAGGGTGAGGCCAGCCAGTGATAGGATCACCTGACAGGGAGCCACAGCAGAGGGCCTAAAGTGGTGCATGTGGCTCCAGAGCCGCAGGTTGCAGACACCTGAATTAGGGTGTTGAAGAACATCTTGCATCTGACTTCAGAAAGAGGTCACAGAACACGACCATATTGCAAATCTACACTGGATCATGGAAAAATCTCAAGAATATCAAAAGAACATCTACATTTCTTTTATTGACTTTTTTTAAAAATTTATTTATATGCCGCCCTTCTCCAGAGACTCAGGGCGGCTTACAATGCGTTAAGCAATAGCCTTCATACTTTTGTATATTTTTATACAAAGTCAGCTTATTGCCCCCACAACCAGGGCCTCATTTTACCCACCTTAGAAAGGATGGAAGGCTGAGTCGACCTTGAGCCTGGTGAGAATTGAACTTGCAGTAATTGCAGGCAGCTGGATGTTAAATGCTGCCTTAGTAGGAAGCATTAGCCTCCTACGCCACTCAGGCTCTAGACTCAGACTTCAAGAGAACCTTTGATTGTGTCAATTATGACAAGCTTTGGAGAGCCATAGAAGATTTAGGGATACCAACAGATCTGATCAAGTTCATATGACTGCTGTACAGAAATCTTGTCTTTTTCCTCTTACCTTTTTAACTCGGACCAGCTGACTAGCATCTTTATAAGTTTTGAATTCTAGATGTTATGGACCACATTTGCTGCCATACCCCATTTCCCTGAGTTTGTATTCCAGTTGGTTCCTACTGCTTGACTATGAACTGAACTCTTCATCCTGGTCACCAGACATTGATCTCGTTCTCTTATATTTTCCAGAGTTTGCATCCACCCAACCGCTTCTCTGTTTGCCTGTATAATTGCAGTACTACTCATCAATATGCTACTTATAAATTGAGCTCCTCACTCTAAAACTGGATTTCTTGAGAGGGAAACATTACTTCCGAAGGAGCAAGTTTTTGAATTGAGGGTCTTCCTAGACTTAAAGTTCCCACTGGATGAGCATAGGACCTGATTACTTGAGATATTGATTATCTCTCATAATATCTGGGACCATGCAGTCACCCTGTGAATGAGATAGGTGGCAAAATCTGGCAAAATTAGCACATTATAGGTTCCTAGGTTAAATAATGCCATTTATTGTGGGATTCTGGAAGTGTGCCTTTTTTTGTAATGGTGCCTGCCTCTACAAAGAAGCTACTCTAAAATTTGAACAGCCCCCATCCTATTGGTGTTTCAAAGGGCCTTGAAGAGCTGGCTCTTTGACCAGACCTTTGGCAAGGGTGATTGAAGCTTTCTTTAGATCAAAGGTGGGGAACTATGGCCTCTTTATGACTTGCGGATTTCAACTCCCAGAATTTCTGAACCAGCATGGTTGGCTCAAGAATTCTGGGAGTTGAAGTCCACAAGTCATAAAAGGGCCAAAATTCCCCATCTCTGCTTTGAATTGTGAGGGTTGATTTTTTTTTTGTTCCCATCCAGTTTTGTAATTTTTGCTATCTTTAATCTTCATTTTGTTGTTTTTAATATTTTAAAAATTTTGTCAACTATCCAGTCATTGGGAATCAGGCAGCATATAAATTTACTTGATGATGATGAAGATGATGACAATGAAATATTAGTGCTGTAAGCCACCCAGAGTCATCCAAGTGTAAGTTGGGTTTATTTATAAATAATAATAATAAATAAAATAATAAATGATGTACAGAAAGGCCTTTGTCCAGCTTCATCTGATCTATCCAATTGCAGTTCTATATGCAATGAAAATATTTTCCAAGTGTACCTTGTCTCCTATCACTATTCAGTTGGAATATTGCAACAAACTCTGTGTGGTACTGCAACAAACCAGAGTCTTTGAACATTACTTGAACTGCAATTGACCCAGTATGCTGCAGCCCAATTGTTGGCTAATGCTTGCCACCATAAGTCTACCCAACTGTTTTATGGGCCCTGCACTGGTTTCCAATAGGTTCTGGGTGCAATTCAAATGGTTGGTTTTAATTTATAAACCTTGTTGTGGTTTTGTGCCTAAGTATTTTGCAAAATTACTTTCTCTAACAGGCCCATCCCAATATAATTTTTGTGGGAAAAACTGGTGGTGGTTTTGTATCTTTGTGAGGTGAAGGAAGCTGATCCTCTGGAATAATTTTCTCCAGAATAACAGAGTTGGAAGGGACTTTGTAGGTAATCTAGTCCAACCGTCCACCCAAGCAGGAGACCTCCCACCATTTCTGGCAGTCCAATCTCTTCTTGAAAGCGTCTAGCGATAAAGCTTTAAAACTGAAGTTTTCTAGAGAGAGTTTGGGGTTTAAATTGGAATAGCGCTGTCTGTTTTTTACTTTTTTACCTTTGGTTGTTTGTCTCCTTTTTAAAATTTAATGATTTTATTATTAACAGTGGACATTTTAAATATGAGTATCTATGGTTGCAGTGCCTATATTAATTGCTGGATGTCCTTGAAGTGTGCTGAAGTGTAACAGCACATGTTACATCTCTGTTCTGTGAGCTCCATTGATTGCCAGTTTGCTTTCAGGAGCCAATTCAAGGTGCTGTTTTTTATCTTTGAAGCCCTTCATGGCATGGGGTGAATCATTTGAGGGACTGCTTCTTCCAAATTATATCTGCCTCTCCCATCAGATCCAGCAGAAATGGTATGTTGCATGTCCTGTCTGCTGAAGAGCTATATCTGGTGGGGCCAGGAAGATGTGCCTTTTCTGCCATAGTTGTCCAATTTGTTGGGAACAAACACTGAGTTCCTGAAGTGTTGCATGCCGACATTTGAACTTGCCAAGAGTCCTTGCATTCCTTTTGGCGTTCTGGACTAATTTCCTGGATCTTTTGCTCCCTGAACTCCTTGATTTGCCAAATCCATTTGGATTTATTGCCGTGCAGCCTTGATGCAGACAGCGCTGGGCTGGACTAATTGCAGCCAAAGGCTGCTTGAGGTTTGTGTGGGGGTTTGTTATCACTCTGCTCTGGGACTTGCCAGAAATGTGGGAGAGTTTGGGGAGATTTGGAGCAATAAAGGGGCGGTTTGAACTGCCAGCTGTTTGTGTTATCTCTGTGCCATGCCCTGGGTCATCACATGACTAATCTTTTGGGGTTGAAGCAGTGGAGGCCCTACTTCTGGCAACACCTTGCTTTTTACTTCAAACAGACTTGTTTTACAAGTTTCTTTGCTGACTTCCTCATAGACACCAACAGGGATTGAGCCAAAAGCTTTCTTGTTAATGTTGGGGCCTTGACAATCATGGTGTGTCTGTTCCTCCATCTCATCCATATTGAAAATACGTCCACTTTCCAAGTCAACCAAAATTCCTTTCTGCATATCATGGACCAACCTTCTCTTGGTCAAACCCAGTGGTGGGTTTCTACCTGGTCGCCCCGGTTCGGGAGAACCAGTAGCGGCAGCGGTGGGAAGCTCTGCCCACCTGCCCAGACATCATCATGGAAGCTCTGCGCATGCGCAGAAGTGCTGCGTGTGAGCGAAGTGAGTGTGCATGCATGCTCACAGTTCCAAAACAGTAGCAAAGATAAGTGAAACCCACTACTGGTCAAACCCCTTTGTTTTTTTGGGGGGGGAGTTGTTTTGGTTAATTGTAAGCCACCCAGAGTTGTTGTGGAATTGTAAATTAAATTAAAGCCCAAGACAACACTCATCAATCTCCTGTACTAGATGAAATGCTCTGAATGAACTTTAGCAGTGACTTTTGCTTCAAAACTAGAGGGACCAGCAAACAGGAACAAACAAGGGCTTTACCTGTCATTTTGCTGGATTTCTAAATGTCTTTATGGTATTATGGGAAGACTCACAGGTCAGAAATTCAGTGGAAAGTGCACAGTGGGTAAGCTCAGAACAAAGAACTTAGCTTCTCTCCAAAAATAGTTTGTCCCAGCATGCTGAGCTGTTTGCGTTCTATCCATTTGTGTCCAGTTGCTGTCTGTCCCTCTCACACAGCCATTGAAAACATGTTGTCAATTTTAATTGGACTGAGCTAAGGTGAAAAACTATTTTGATAAAGAAAAAAGATAGGGACACTCTAGTCTTTTCAAGACTGCTGCAAACAAAATCCTACAAGAGTGCTCAAATATTGAAAGAAATTTCAGTGCATTTTTTCCATGTAGGACATAGATTTTATTACAGTTCTCTCCTGTTCTCCCTGAGGAATATATCAAGCCAGGCTAAATAGTTCCCTGGTTGAAATATTAAAAAAAAAACATTTTGTATTGCCAAGTAATTCAGAAAAAAGAGAGGCCTAGATCATAATCCAGACATCGTTTTAAAGTATTAGGCTCTATTAAATAGTGAACCAAATTGAACAGATCCAAGAACAAAACTTTTAAGAAGCTTGGATCTAGTTTTTTTTTTAATCAGATTCATTTCAGATTCCAGGACAAAAGAGAGCTGTGATGATTGCCCTATTTTCCTTCCTAGCTCAGTTACACAGAGCCCATTATTCCCATTAGTGATGTGCCGAAGGGGTTCAGTGGGAACCAGATTTGTGGCATACTTTGTTCCTTCATGATTGGGAGCTCATAGCTCGAGGAAGGGGGATCTATGGTACACCAGTATTGCAAACTAGTTTGGCCTGGCCTGACCTGGGTAACTGGATATACGCACCCCCCCCTCTCTCTCACACACACCTCCCTTCTGAAATTAAAGATGGAAAGATTTGATCAGCATTACCCACTATGGAGGAAAGTCTGGTGAAATAAATAGATCTTGTTGAGATGGATAAACTAACCTCTTTGATTAGAGAAAAGATAATTGGAAACCCCTTATGGGCTTTTTGCATAAAAAGAAAAAGAAAAAAAATCTTGTGATTTATGGCTTTGATGATTTAGACAGGATAGATAATAGAAATAAGAGAATCATGAAGTAACTTTAAAGAGAGAGGTCAAAATATAGTTGTACATTTCTTTCTTTTACTTATTTATGTCCTTCCTGTCAATGACTACTTCAGCTTCAACCACAACAATACACGAGCAAATAATAGATACAAACTCAAGGAAAACCGTTCCAAACTCGATTGCAGAAAATATGACTTCAGTAACAGAGTGGTCAATGCCTGGAATGCACTACCTGACTATAGTTTCTTCCCCAAACCCCCAAAACTTTAACCTTAAACTGTCTGCTGTTGACCTCACCCCATTCCTAAGAGGTCTGTAAGGGGCGTGCATAAGTGCACCAGCGTGCCTACCGTCCCTGTCCTAATATTCCTTTTTACTTACTCTTTTCATATATTCAAATTATGTTTATACTTTTACCTGTTATCTTATATATGCTTGACAAATAAACTTATGATTATGATTATGATTATTTAGATTTCTTTTATCCATCTGCATTATTTTTATAAATAACTCAAGGGGGGTGAACCTACTTAATACTCCTTTCTCCTCCTGTTTTCCCCATCTTCCCCCCTGTGAAGTGAGTTGGGCTCAGGAAGAGTGACATATAGGCCTCGATGAAAGTCACCTATCTGGCTTTCATGCTATGAAAAATGTCAGAATCCTTTATACCTTTTTTTCTTTTTGTCCTGTTTTTCTTATCCTTTCTTCCACTTTTGCTTTCTCTTGGATTTCTTTCTTTTTGTTTTTGTTTTGTTTTTCTCCTGTATCCACCTTCTGAAATTGATGCCTGGCCAAAGTTTGCACAAGCGGCTTCCCTTATTCTCAACCCTGAGAATAATGTATGAGATCTACTCCTAAACAAAGATGATGCTGTTTTCAGCAGCTTGAACCCTTACTCAGAAGCCTTTCAGACTGTTGGATTTCCAAAGGCACTAGATAATGTTGTTTCTTATTGCTATAGTAAGAGAAGACGAGGCACTTGCAATATTTTGTGGTGTTAAATCAACTTGGCTGGCCTTGAATATTACATACTTTGACTTCTGAGGTTGCCATCATTTGCTGCTTTGCAACAAGTAGAAAAATATTTTGCCCAGTCCTGATTTTCAATATATCTGACAGACATCTGCTCTTCCATGGCTGCCTCTCTGTCTCAGTCTCTAAATGTATTTTTAACGAGTTTCTTTCATCCAGGCCTATATGGTTATCTAAAAGGAGAGTATAAAATTTCCTCCAAAGCACTTCTGACAATTTGCCAGGTTCCCTTCTTCAGTAAAGGTTCTCTCAAAAAAAGATTGGTGGCAGGTATTAGAATATAGTACTGGTCACAGCAAGGATCATCTTAATCTACTGTGTTGAGCTTGAGGATTGATCATCAAAAGAATCCATCTAATAATCCATTAAGGCAACTATATTTCTGAAAGAGAAATATAAACCTAGAAAAAGAATGTATTGAAAATGTACCTGCTGCTGTAGAAAAACTCAGGGACAGAATTTATTGATCAAAGGAATGTTTATCTGCCATGATCGCACCTGTCCAGCAGCCACAACGAAGACACTAAATTATCTTGAAGGACTTCAGATCTCAGGATATAAATTCTCTTATCATTACTCTACTGAGTTGCGCATAGCCTTGCTTTTGTTTGGCCTCACAATACGTACATGTTAAACTGATGGCCACAGCCATTCACGACAAGTATAAGCCCTGGTGTTCACAGCTGAGAAACGTTGTTGTACCGAGCAAGATTTCACTTGATACTTGAACTTAGCCGACTGAATTTCTCTGAACCAAAACTAAACATGCTCATAGCTTCATTCATTTTCTATGGCAAGCCAAGTTGGGTTCTGTTTTCTTTCAGCAATGAACGATGAGCCACTCTGAGTCAACACGCTAAATACCTTCTTTCTCTCAGGGCAAGAATGCTTTTGTTTGATGGTGGTTTCTTTTCTTTTTTTTAAAGGAATGTGTGCTCCAAAGTCACTGACAGGATAACACTTAAGCCTTTTTAGAACTGAGTGGCCTATAAATTTCAGAAATAAATAAACTTTCTGTTTGTCTGATTTGGCACCCATATCAGACAGACTCCATGGCCTACCAGCAACAAAATTTCATGACACCAGCATCTCTTTTTTCTGCCAAATCCTGCTGCCTCATCTGTATACAATAGGGTTTCCCAACCGTGGCAATTTGACGTGTGGACTTCAACTCCCAGAATTCTCCATGTTGGTTGGGGAATTCTGGAAATTGAAGTCCACATCTTAAAGTTGCCAAGTTTGAAAAACACTGGTATAGAAGAAGACATGTATATCAGAGACCCTTTTTCCCTCATATATTTAACGGGTACTTAATAAAATCTTTTAATAAAATATTTTATCACAAAAGATTATTTTATATGGCATTATATTAGTATACACACACACACACACACACACACACATAATACATACTTTAATATAAAGAGCCTTGGATAGTACAGTGGTCTAAAGCCCTGTTATTAACATCAGCTGCCTGCAATTATTGCAGGTTCGAATCTCACCAAGGCTCAAGGTTGACTCAGCCTTTCATCCTTTCTAAGGTAGGTAAATTGAGGACCCAGTTTGTGGGGGCAATAAACTGACTTTGTATAAATATACAAAAGTATGAAAGCTATTGCTTAGCGCATTGTAAGCCGCCCTGAGTCTCCAGAGAAGGGGGGCATATAAATCAAATTTTTATATGTGTGTGTGTGTGTATATATATATATATATATATATATATATATATATATATATAAAATCTGGGGATCAACTGAGGGATATTATTATAAGGAAAGAGTGTGTGAGAAAAAAAGTATAATAATTAGTTAAACAATTAATGTTGGATTTGCTTTTTGTTCCCTGTCCAATTTTAAAATATTTTTAATTGGCCCTCCATCTTTTGCAGCTATTCAAACACTCATTAACATCCGTACTTTAAGGTAACTAAGAATTTAATCTTCATTCTTGACTAATACATGCCATCCAAAAATGGCAGACATTTTGCATGGGGTTTTTGTGTGGCATAGATGCATAGAAGTGAAGGCTTTGTGAAATCGTATTTATTTGCTATTTTATTTATTTGTTCAATTTCTATAGCCACCCATTTTAGCCAAGTGACTCATATTGTCTGTCCTCATGCTCAGTGAGAGAAAAAACAGATCTAAGACTTCTTCAGGACGCAACTGTTAAGGGTACAGGTCCTGCTAAAGTCCCAAGATCAGCTCATAGGATGGAATGATTTTATAGTACTCTCCCTACCTCACTTGGTGCCATTAAATTCTGCTGCAGAACAATACAGCTAGAGAAGGACATGGACATTTTAGAGTAGCTTTGTATGCCTATCAGTGGCTACTGTGTTTGTGTCCATTATTATCTCACAATGAATGTGAGATGGGAACAGGCCAACTATTGTGGCTTTGGGGACAGAAAAACAGCTCATCAAATCCACCATGGGAGCTGAGGCTTTCATCTCTGCTTCTCACTGAGAATTTGCGAAAGTGAACTTTGGAGTGACAGACTGTTCTGCCCTTACCAGAGTACAGAGATTTCCACTTAAATTTTAATTGCTTTTGCAGATTTAAAAGGGAAAGGAATGTAGGTTAAGACAGAAAAGAGTTCCCATCTCTTACTCAGTCACTGCAGTTGAGCAAAACTTCTATTTAAAGGAACAAAAGGTGAATTGCCAAAAGGGGAAAGGAACAGGGAAGGAACATGCTATTCAGTAATGGATGGCCTATCTTAAACACACCTACTTAAACACACTCTCGCACAGATTCAATCTGCCCCAAGCCTTTGGGATAACAATGCCTCACTTCAACTCAATTGTATGACATGCTTAGTGGGTTCCCACCCCCCTCTTCCTTTTCCTCCAGGGAGATGGTAAAAGTATCCATATTGGAAACAGAAAGGTTACCTTTAAAGCTAGATGTGTCGTGCTGTTAGGTAGAGCACCCAGGAGATACACCAGATCATGTTGCTAAAGAAAGCGTGCAATCGCCCCCCCCCCCCCAATCCCGGGTTCTGCTTTGCACCAAGACAAAGTGTGTTGTCTTGCTGGAGAAACTGCACCTGTGCAGATCACTGCTGTGCATGGAAGGTGTGCATGGTGGCCACAAGCAGAGACTGTAGCTCATGCTGTTTGTAAGGTGACCAACTTTTTTACAATGAGAAGGAGGACACGTATAAATTGAAGAAAAAAAAAGAAGTGAGTCTAATGCGTGCGTGGGTGCCATGTCATGTTTCAGTAAGAAGTAAACAAAGCCACTTGCGCGTGGCACACTCTCCCAAAACAATTCTCCTGTGCGGAGCGCATGGGTCTCATAATCATATTTCGCCGCACTGTACCGAGCCTCGATGAATTGTCATGTCAAATACAAATTTAGATGACGTCGGGGTCGGTGGGCGGAGCCTCCCTCCGGTTTTACTACTGGTTCAATAGAACCGGTGCGAACCGGGGGGCAACCCACCACTGAAATATGTCACATCACACGCAACGGATCAGATCAGCATCGATCAAATACGGAGATTTACAGATTAATCTTCAAATATCGAAAAGGAGGACATGTTTCGAGAGAGGACAAAACTTACAAAAGAAGGACTGTCCTCCCTAAAGGAGGACGATTGGTCACCTTACTATTTGGAAACTTTCAAACAGGGAGGGGTTGTAGCATTCAAGGAGGGTGAGCTGTAAAAGGGAAAGGACATCAGTAAAGGAGAATATTTGTAGCTCAGGGTTGAAATGACTGGTCCTTGGTGCTCTCTGAGCTTGCTTGTTTTCTTGCAGGCATTTTATTCCCCAAACTAGGTAACATCATCAGTGCAGAAAACAACCAAGCTCAGAGAGCACCAAGGAGAGGACATCTTTCTTTGCTGGTCTCTGCCTAGCAGGCGCTGGCTCTGTTGCTGGCATGGTTGGTGTCTCCCATGTAATCAACCTCAAAGGGTCAGGCTATGCTGCCGCCAAGCATCCTTGACAGCTTCCAGATTTGTCAAATGGGGAGACCTGCCCAAGAAGCTACAATGCTCTGCACCATTATTAAAGCCTCTTCTGTCTTTATTACATTTCCTGCCAGCAGCTCACCCATTTCCAAGTAAATTACGCTGATTTGCTGAAACTATTGTTTTTCACCCCTTGCTTGTCTGCACAATTAAATTAAAGTTCTGTTGACAGCTGCAGTGCCTGGACATGACAAGGTGCAGTGAAGTGAAATGTTTCCACTTGATGTCTCACAAGCTGATTGCATTCTGTGTTTCAGGGGTCCGTGGCTCCTCCTTTTGGGCTCTAGAGTCCCAGTGCCCATATCTTGCCTGTGTGGTGGAAAGGCCATCAAAGCAAATCATCCATTGTGGATTTTATGTATCAAAGTGGAAACGGAAGGCTGAAATGCTGCAGGCATGGCATGTACTTGTTCCCTGACTAGGTCTGGGTCAGCGTGGATCATTTTAAAAGCCACCATAAAGAAGTAAGTAATTATAGTTCTGTAAACTATAACTTTTCAATTCCTGGGAGGCTGAGCTTGGTAATTTCATAAAACTGGCTCGTGGCAAATTTCTGCTATATATAAAATTGACTTGATTTAGGTTTGAGAACCTGTTTTATAATTTGCATTAATATTACTTTATTTTCAGAATTTGTCTGCGAGCTCTGTTGATCAACTTACAAGATTTCCACCACCGTCACAAAAGAGGATGGACATAATCCTGGTCTATTTGAGATGCTAAGTTACTCGACTTCAATGAGAAGTTTTCTCCCATCCCTTTCTTCTTACACAGAAACTTCCCCATATTACAATCTTTTTGAACGTTGTCACTACAGTAGATGGTATTTTCATACTTAATTATATTATGGTTTACTGAATTAATTACTGCTTGCATCCACACAAAACACACAGATTAACCTAACCACAATGGCCGGTTCATGTAACACACATCTGAAGAGAAAGAGAATCCTTTGAAATGGAAGAAAATAATTGATATAAAAGAATCCTATAGTGAATGTGTAATTTTTCTTCAAAGTTTAAACCTCCTCCCAAGTCTTACTTTCCATACATTATCTTGAGTGATTATACTGGGTATCCAAATTAATCTACCTGCAAGCACAGGTACATGTGGCACCCAGCAAGTCAGGTGCATCCAGGTGATCCTTAAAGCCAATGCACTGTGGCAGGCAGATCTGTCTACTATATCCAGACTGCTTACCAATGATCATATGGGTAATATAGGCCAGGGATCTCCAACCGTGGCAACTTTAAGACTTATGGACTTCAACTCCCAGAATTCCTCAGCCACCTGGTTGAGGAATTCTGGGAGTTGAACTCCACAAGTCTTAAAGTTGCCACAGTTCGAGTCCCCTGATATAGGCAGTTAATTGTGGCAATTCTGTTAAGCTGCCAGATAATATAACAATCAGGCTATGTTTTCTTCCTTCTGTCTAACTTTTATCTGAGCAGAGATAATCTGTTTAGGCAGAAAAGCCTGAACCAGAAGTGCCATTTGTGAAAGTTGTGTGGGTGTCTAGGTGTCAGCATTTATTGTTATTTCCCTCACCCCATCCCTTTTGTTCATGCTGTCACGTATTGCCCCTCTCACAGCCTGTTGTGCGTTTTTCTATTCTAGCTATTTGCAGACTAAACAATGTTTCATAGATCTGGAATCCCTATAACAAACAATAACAACAACAACAAAATGATACACCAATCAATTATTCGGCTCTGTGCAGGCACATTAAAATATACAAATTGGAGAAGGGGAAAAAGGGAGGAACAAGATTCAGAAGCAGTCAGGGGGAAAAAAAAGAACATAAATATTCCAACATGACCCACATAGATCAGGACAGAGATAGAACACATTTTTCAACAGTAAGATATAGAATAGCACTGAAATCGAATATGAAATAATACATAGTAAAGCTGTAGTTCTGATAGCCGGAGAGAATGGGGAAAAGGAAGAAGTATTTTGCAAAATATGGCTTGCATCTGTCTATAGACCATTTTCAACTGCAAGGGATATTAGTTCAGTTACCCCAAAATTATTTCTGAATCAGTTTAGGTGAGGGAATGACGGAACAACTTCATTGCCAACTTTAAGGAAAAAGCTTTATTGGGATCTTTCCCAATATTTAAAGAGCATATGAGAGGACAATGAGTTCTGTTGCCCTTTGTGATATGTTGTGATTTGATGTGTGTGTGTATTCATATTTATACTCCCTGGAAAAGTCAATATTTCTTAATTACCAGCTGTTTCTGGGAATCCTGGCTTTTTATGATGATTATATTGATGTTGCACTAATAGGAGATAAAGCCTTTGAAATCAATGAAGGTGCTGCCACGGAGGACAGCCCATAAAACAACAGGAGATCCCACAAGGAGCAAGCAGAGTGAAACATCTGGAAAACCTGTATGCAGTAATGGAAAATCTCAGGTACCACGTTGAGCTTATCACAGTATGTAGGCTATTTCTCTGCTGCTTCACAAGCATTATGGCGGTTTTGATCAGCATTTCATTTGGTAGCAGGTGCCTCAAAAGATGCACTGCATTATCTCATTTTCTTTTACTGCAGGATCATTAGAAGTGCTGTATGAGTCTTAAGCCACACTCTCAATTTCTAGTTTTCGGAGCAGTCAGAGAAAATAGGTTAGATATGCCAGGATGTTGAATTTCTGCCGTGGTCTTCTTTGTAACAGAATGTTCTGGCAGATCATTCTACTATTGATTTACTAACACCCAAGGAAGTGGTGGTGGCTCCTCTTCATTTGATGGTGAAACGCATGCACCCCAATTCGGTAATTGTAAGAAAGCATCAACTTCGCTACAAGTATCCCAAATGGGCTCCTTCAGGAGGTGCTTTCTGACAATTAAAGGCATCCCTCCATATGATGGCGCTCATCAAAGAAGTGTGTAAGAAGATAATCTGGAATTTATGGAAGATTTTAACTTGAAATGCTGGGAGTGACATGATGGGTGATTATTTGTAGAAAGGGGAAAGTTTTTCTAGAAACTCATGAAGAATATTATAATTAGTGCCTGGCAGGATTACCAATTTTTCTTTTTAATGTGGTGGCCCAGTTTCCTCTCTTTGGCCATCAACCAGCACTGGCCAAGTCCTCTGTCCAATGACCCAGAACCATTTTAGCCCTGGGACATCACAAACATAACATTAACCCAGACATTAAAAAAAAAATCATTCTCTCTCATATGATATCCTTCTTGTTGACTTCCTAGAAGCTGGACTAAATTGCCAGACCCAGATATTTTTCTATATTCCTTTGATCTTAATCCTTATTGTGGAAAATCTCTACTCAAAAGAAGTATCCCCACTCCCAGTTTGGTCTGGGTAAATGGAACAATGAGTTTAAGACATTACTTTCACTCAATCCTTATGTGCTTAGACACCCATTCAATTATAAAGTGCCTGGGGTCCACTTGGTGAGTTCCCCTCTTATGTCCCCCCACAATGGAAGGGGGACAGGCAGGCCTGGGACTCTTCCATCATGGTCTCCTTTATGCTTCTGTTGGCCCAAACTCACTAACTTCAGTTGGTGGGGCCAAATTAGTTAAGCCTTATAGTCTACTCTGTAAACAGGCTCCCTACTTAATTCAGATCCCAGCATGCAAGGAACAGCTAGATCCTCAGAGTCGGTACCTTTTGGCCAGAGTCAGACCATCCTGATGTGCTGTTTTTTAGGAGCAGATCCAGTTCATTTGGCTTCTTTCAACTCCTCTGAGAAAGGGTGGACTATAACTGGATAGTCTCAAGTCCTCCCAGGACTCCCTGCCCCCGCCCCCACCAGTGAACGAGGATTTCCTTCATTTTAAAAAGTAAGAGAAACATGTATTAAGAATTATTAAAGGGGCTCATCTTTAACTTGATGCCTTCATATGCCCTGTTTGGAAGATTTGGAGTTAAAATGGAAAAGTTATGAGTTCCCTTTCCCTGGAACATCAGTTACAATCAGTTCGGATTAATATGTTCTATGGAAGCACCATAACAAGGAATATTTGGATCAGGGGTCTCCAACCTTGGCAACTTTAAGCCTGGCGGACTTCAACTCCCAGAATTTCCCAGTGGTTGGGGAATTCTAGGAGTTGACGTCCGCCAGGCTTAAAGTTGCCAAGGTTGGAGTCCCGTGATTTAGATCATATTCTTAACATGAAAGCTGAAGATTCAAGCTGTGTCTGACACCCAGGATTGTTGTTGCCAGTCAGACCCTGAGTGGGGAATCCACCAGATTCATGTCTCCCTGCCATCTAAATCTTACTCTCTTTGCAAATGAATGCATATGAATGAGGAATTCCTGTTTTCTGACTGTTTGCTTTTCTAGTCTCTATGGTTCACATGATATATGTAGCAATGGCTACATTTTTATAATCCATGGTAGAGTAGTGCGATTACTCAGTTCAGGTGCTTTCACAGGAGGCTCTTTTTCAGTCTGAAACTGGCTTCAATTCTCTGTGATCTCACAGCCTTGGCTGCCGTCAAGGGAGGGAAGCCAGTTTATTGTGGGCTTAGCTGCTCTCTGTTTGAAAGCACAGCCATGGTGTTTTCCTTATCACATAATGACTCAGTACAGTAGAGTTTGTGGGCAGTTAATCTCCAGATCTCTTGCTCGACCCTGAGCCCCTGGATTCAGTTGTCCTAATAGGATTTCTCAGGTGGACAAATGCACCCTTTGCTTTTCAGATGACCCAATGAGCAAACTGAAGCAAGGCCATGAATGGGCACAGGGTCTATGCATGAACATTTTACTATATTTCCTTTTATCTGCATGGCATTTGGGGAAATTGGCTTCTCTAGGATTGGTAGCACCTTAAGAAGGGGGAGGAATAAAAATATTGTAGGTCATCTGGAGAGAGATTTTTGAAGTGTCATTCATCTTCTGCTCCATCTTCACTTTTACAAGGTAAAAGGAGCGGATTTTATTCCACTAGTCTTTGCCGACTATAAGGAGTGGTGCTCATCTCCTTTTCAATGTCATTGAACCAGCGCTGTCCAAAGAGATTTGCCTGGTCATGTGACCAGCATGACATCATAGCTCACTATTACCTTACCACAAAAGTGGTACCATATTTTTTGGAGTATAAGACGCTCCGGAGTATAAGATGCACCTTATTTTGGGGGAAAGAAAATTTAAAAAAAACTGCTTGAGAGGTTCTCCGTTTGAGAGGCTGCATTTGCAGCCTCAAAAGCTCCAAAAGCTCTGTTTGAGAGGACGCACAGAGGTCAAAGGGTGGGGGCCGGCAGGTGGGCAGGGCTATATTCGGTGTATAAGATGCACCCAAATTTTCACCTTCTTTTGGAGGGGGGGAAGTATGTCTTATACTCTGAAAAATACGGTACCTATCTATCTACTTGCATTTGCATGCTTTCGAACTGCTAGGCTGGCAGGAACTGGGGCAAGGACGGGAGCTCACCCCATCGTGTGGTGCTAGGGTCTTGAATCCATGCTGTCTGCTTTCCAGCTGACAAGCCCAGCATCTTACAGCTGAGCCACTGTGCCACCTTTTCACTTTTACAAGGCATCAATACATTTATTTAAGGCCATGGGGCTTGGCTCCTTCATGCCCCAGCTTGGAAGAATGAAATGCCCATGGGCTCTGTGCTGCCTATCCAAAGCCATGTTACATGCAGCCGGCTGAGGCGGGGAGAAAAAGTCAGGCCCCACTGCAGCTTAAAGCTGAGCCAAAACATTGTGTCTGCTGCTTGGCCTTAATGAGCATCTCCCTCGATCTTCTCCCTAAGAAACGTTGTAAAAATATATCCAAGTTCTTTTTATTATTTATTTGTTGGGAGTAAAGGTTGTTTGGATTTACCTGACGCAATCAAAAACTAAATAGGTGGGTAAGATTAATTCAGTATACAGGTACCATAGTCCTTGGCTTATAACCACTTGCTCAGTGACTATTCAAAGTTCTGATAAGGGCTCCTTAGTTCCTTCTGAGCTTGATTGCTTTCTTACAGATGTTTCATTACCCAAACTAGGTAACATCATCATAATTTCATTAGCTCTGATGATGTTACCTAGTTTTGGTAATGAAATGTTTGCCAAAAAACAACCAAGTTCAGAGAGCACCGAAGACCCCTTGTTTCAACCCTGAGCCACAAACATTCCCCTTTAAAGTTCTGAGAGGGATAAACTGTACCTATAATCGGTCCTCAATGTTCTGGCTGCTGCAGCAGTCTCCGGTCATGTGATCGCGAATCGGCCATTTGGCAACCGCTTATACTTGCAACGGTTGCAATGCCTTGTGGTCCCAGGATCACCATTTTTATGATCTTTCCCTGCCTGCTTCCTGCAAGCAAAGTCAATGGGGAAGCAGGCGGGGAAAAGTCACAAGTCACTCCTGTAAATCACTCCTGTTGCTTTTTCTCTTGAGACCTCTTACTCTGTAGTATCCCACTGCCTGCCAGCACTCTGTAGGGTGCACTCCTGCACATCCACAAGTCTTTCTGACTCACCTGTGGTCTGTAGTCGCTGCCTGTGGCACCTGCCAACCTACCTGTGCTCTGTTGTACTTGCTGATATTTCTTAGCACATGCCCAGCGGCCTGTGCAGCTGGTAGCTGATTCTGACAGCGAGGAGGCTGGTGTGGTGATTTGCCAGCAGCCTGTGCAGCTGGCACCCGAGTCAGACAATAAGGAGGCTGGAGAAGATTTGGTGACAGAGGCGGGGATTCAGCCAGGGCCTTCAGAACCTCCAGAAGCTCCCATAAGTGAAGAGGAAGAAGAGGAGGAGCCTCTTCTCAATGCACGGGCACGCAGAGCTGCCGAAAGGCAGGAATGGCTCCTCAGGAGGAGGTCTCCTTGAGAGTAAGGCTTGGGGCTAATTGGCTACTCCCCTAGCCTATTTAAGGAATGACGACGACTGAGGCAATTTGCAGAAAACAACTTCGTTCATATTCCTTCGTGTATTGACTCCAGAAACGTCTGATCGGCTCTTGCTTCTCTCTTGTCATTTTTCCTGCAAATTGCTTCTGGGCATTCTGCCAACTACAGTAAGCTTACGGTTATCTGAAAGTCTGTGCCTCAGAATTGAGTTATTATTCCTTGGACTCTTGTCGGCTGTTAATGAAGTTAAGTTAACAGCCTTTGTTCAGAAAAGACTGATTTAAGCTGTACTTGTGTTTGAACAACTACTAAGAAAGCTCATTAGTAGTCCTTAATTAGTAAACTAAGGTTTGTACGGACTTTGTGTGTGCTGCATTCTTTGTGGTCCATAGCTGGGGCAGAACAGGCCCCCACTGATCCACCAAACACTATTGCACCTGCTGAGGCACCCATGCAACCCCTTTCCCCTTGCCTGGGACTCCTGTCTCTTTCCACTTAATGACCGGCACAGTCCTGGGGTTATAATGGCAGTTCAGGACTGCTGGGATGGCTATAGCTAAGCAATATGGTCATGTGATTCCACACTTTACAACTACATTGCTTAGCGATGGCGATCCCATGTTCCAATTGCCATTGTAACTCAAGGACTACCTAGAGGACAAATCCTACAGGTAGTCCTCGAGTTATGACCACAATTGAGTTCAAAATTTCTGTTGCTAAGCAAGATGTTTGTTAAGTAAACTTTGCCCCATTGTACGACCCTTCTTGCCGCAGTGGTTAAGTGAATCATTGCAGTTGTTAATCTAGTAACAGAATTGTTAAGTGAATCTGACTTTCCCCTTGATTTTGCTTGTCAGAAGGTTGCAAAAAGTGATTACGTGACCCCGGGACACTGCGACTGTCATAAATATGAACCAGCATTTGCCAAGCATTTGAATGTTGATCATGTGACCATGGGGATGCTGCAGCGGTCGTGTGAAAAATGGTCATAAGTCACTTTTTTTCACTGCCATAACAACTTTGTACTTAGTGAATGGTCACTAAGCGAACTGTTGTAAGTCGAGGACCACCTGTACTTGGATAGCTTCTGTCGGCTAGGCAGACACTGACAATCATAGTGCAGGGAAGCCCTAAGATTCACCTGAATTTCATTCTAAGGGTCATAAGAAGAAAGGATAACATGGGATAAGGTCACTTCTAACCCACATTTAATTCACATTCCAAATAGTGCCTATTCGAAATTACATCCAAGGCATTCCTCTCCTGGGATCTTTGCAGCAGATTTTATGATGGGTGAAAAGGAAATGCGACTGTCAGGGCTAAATAAATCTTTCTTGTATAGATACCTTTCAAAACCCTTGAGACAAATAACAGGAAACGGTAGCTCTTTTTATTCCCTGTTGCCAGAAGGATCCACTGGCAAAACAGGATTTTGGACTGGATGGGCCTTAGTCTGATCCAGCAAGACAGATCTTCTCTCCCTATGCCAGGTGCCTGGTGGGCGAATAGATGAGTACATGGAAAAATTAGGAGACTATTTGGCCACCCACCAGTTACACATTATTTTGCATGGATTTTCTCGTTTGTTTTTGGTGAAAAGGACACAGCCTGCCTTCTTCCTCTCCGCTTACTCACCCTTTCACACATATATGTGTGCATAGTATATGATTAGCTCCTTCTGTCTGCCCCTGCACTTATTTCCCATTGTTCCTCTTTTTTTTCCTTTCCAGGTGCTAAGGAGCTGAATCACAACGTTTCAAGAGGATGTCAGAGTACAAGGGCTAGGCCAAATATTTGCTTTAGTTTTCTGTCATTTTCTGTTTGAAACGTGTTTCATTGTTCTGCATCAGGACTGGGAATTTTTGATCCTCTACCAGACATAGGTAAAAAAGGAGTGGGAAGGGAAATAAAGAAAACAAGGAACCCAAACAATTTTGTAACCACAAACGCTCCGCTGGTATGTCGCTGATCTGTTGTTTAATATGTTCCTACAGTATGTAGCAGACTTAGAGTTGATATTAAATACTGCTGCTATTTCACTTCAGCAGCCATGCCAATTTTAAAAGGGACATCTCAGGATTTTAATTATTGTCTGTCCCACTACATGATTGACCTGGGACATAAAATGAGCCATATCTACATTGACTTAGGACAGGGGTGGGCAACTGTGGCCCTTT
>WNWU01000040.1:2350604-2380261 GCA_012654045.1 Ptyas mucosa | reverse complement strand
CCAGCTTGCCTGTCTCAGGAATTCTGGGAGTTGAAGTCCACAGGTTGTAAAAGGGCCACAGTTGCCCACCCTTGACTTAGGAGGATTATGACTTGGAGGACCCATTTTCCTGATACGATTTAGATCAGGGGTAGAGAACCGTGGCCCTCTTATGACTTGTGAACTTCAACTCCCAGAATTCCTGAGCCAGCCGTACCAGGCCACAAGTCATAAAGGGACCATTGTTCCTCGCCTCTGATTTAAATAGAGTCCAGTTCTTTCTAATTTAGGAATCTTGTGGTTCTTCAGTGCCTCGGATGACAGTTAGGTGGCAAGGCTGGTGCATCTTTTATAGTTCCACTTTCATTGTCAAATAATATGATAGATAAAAAACAACAACTCCAAAACATCCTCCTCCCCAGGACAATGACTTGGGGCACTTTCTCACTTTCTTTTCCATTCACAGTTAGACCTTTAATAAAAATTTAATCTAGGTGCTGCTTCAGAGAAGTCCAGAGGAAGAGTGCAAAAATACTTGGAAGCGGTATGTGAGGTAGATATCTAGGATAAATTGAAAAGCCAATTTGGTCTAGTGGTTAAGGCACCAGGCTAGAAACCAAGATTTTCTTGGTTTGTGATTTCTAGTTCCACCTTAGGCATGAAAGCCAGCTGGGTGACTTTGGGCCAGTCATTCACTCTCAGTCCAACTCAATCCATCTCATAGGATTGTTGGTATGGAGTAAATAGGAGGCAGGGATACTAGGTACGGTATGTTTCAGGGGTGCTATTCAGCAGATTCTGACAGGTTCTGGAGAACCGATAGCGAAAATTTTGAGTACTCTGGAGAACTAGCAAATACCACCTCTGACTGGCTCCAGAGTGGGGTGGGAATGGAGATTTTGCAATATCCTCCCCCTGGAGTGGGGAGGGAATGGAGATTTTGCAGTATCCTTCCCCTGCCATGCCCACCACGCCACACCACACCACGCCCACCAAGCCACGCCCACAGAACCGGTAGTAAAAAAAATTGAATTCCATCACTGGTATGTTTGCCACCTTAAGTTATATATTAAAAAGGTGGATAATAATAATAACAACAGCAACAGCAACAACAATAAAACAGACTGACTACAAAAAATAACATGACAAAGTAATAACAATGGTATTTTGGAATATCTGTGAGAAATACCATTTGCCTGCAAGCAAGAACTGTTGGGACCACAAAACAGACAAAGGAATAGAAAACGAAGAAGCTAAAAGGCTCCAGGACTTTGGAATTCAAACAGACATGTACCTGCCACAAAACACCTCAGACTTAACAACGGTTGTTTAGAAAGACAAAAAAGGCTGGATAGTGGGCATTGCAGTACCCGGACACAGCAGAACAGAAGAGAAAGAACTGGAGAAAATCACAAAACACAACGACCTACAAACAGGAATGGAACAACTATGGCAAAAAAAGCAAAGGTACTGTTAATAGTAATAGACCCCTTGGGGGGGGTGGTGTCCCAAAACATCTGGAGCACCACTTGAACACTATCAGCATTGATAAAATCACCATCAACTAGTTGCAAAAAGCAGCTTTACAAGTCTTAGAACAGCTTACATCCTACGATGATACATTTAACACCATCAAACAACATCTGTCCATCCCAAGTCCTTGGGAAGGACTTAATACATAGATAAAGATGCCAAATGCAGTCTAAAAATCTGGCTGTCTGTGAGACCAACCATACTAATCCTTCTGAGAGCCAAGTGATACAAGAAGTATCATTCCATTGCAAATATTCTTTTTTTTAATAAAAGACTCAATAATTATTGGCCATTTGAGTCTGGTATATAGTCCTTTAAATAGGGAAGTTTCTACTTTATTATTCATTTAGAGACTCAGGTGATCTTTGTAGTAGAAAGTATCTTTCACTGCTATCAAGTCCATGCATGTGACAAAATGTCCATGTCAAGCACGCACAAATGCTGCATTTTACCATATTTGTGTCAAACAGTGGGGCATAGGCAGTGGTGGGATTCAAATAATTTAACAACTGGTTCTCTGCCCTAATGACCAGTTGGGTAGGCGTGGCTCAGTGGTCATCTAACTGTGTGGACGTGGCCAACTCAACGTCACTCACATCGATGGGCCCTTCACCTTAGCTGTTACAATGTAATTAGGGTTAACCGGAGAGGTAGTTTCTATAAGCAGGGCAATAAAGATTAGGCTAGAAACAACACCAGAATGTTTCCTTCCTGCCTTTCTTGCAGGATTAGCCTTGTAAAGTGGAAACAAAATAAGATTTCTTCCAACAACCGGTTCTCCGAACTCCTTAGAAAGTTAACAACTGGTTCTCCCGAATAGGTGCGAACTGGCTGAATCCCAACACTGGACATAGGTTAGGTACGTATAAAACAGCTGCATCCGCGTGATGATTTTCTGAGATTGCTGTTTGCTGTGGATGCCACTGTTCAAGGAGGGCATCAGCTGAAACCTGTTTCAGACTGAAATGCTCTTGGCCAATGGATGACCACAGCCATCCATCCTTTGATACATATATATTTACATTATTTCCATATGCTTTGTACAGAATGGCCTTTGAATATGGGATGAAGGCCTCACTTTGTGCAAAATACAGCGGCCAGAGCTTTGAACGGCACTGCTTATTTTAGGAATGTACACCTTCTGCCCACTCAAGCTCCAGCTTCTGCCCAGCATACTGTATTTCAAGTGTCATGCTTTGAAAAAGGGTCTGGTGAGGAAACTATTTCTACCACACACTTTGTGGATTCTAACGCATGGTGTCAAATCTTTTCCTAATCCATCCAGTAGTTTAAAATTATTAATTGACATTCTTGTATTTTTAATGGGGCAATTATCTTTACGTTTGATGTGATATGGTTGTTGTATAGTGTCCTATAGTCTTTCATAGACAGTAGTATTGAATATTTTCTACTTACTATTTTAAAACGGCTTCGCTTTAATTCTTCCAAGTGTTAAAATATCAACACATTTGCATTATATATCTGTTTTTCCTTTAGCTTTTGATCAGAACCTTCAGAATGATCGTGCATCAAAATCCTAAAGCTTAGCCCGACTCTTTCCAGATTAATTACTGTGCTTTCCCTCATCTTGTACTTCCTTCTTGTTTCAACCTCTGTTGATTTTCCGGTGCATGCTTCCACCTCCACTTCTAGTTAACCTACCATAATGAAGGTCTGAATTGGCAGGGAGGAAAAAGAGATTTCCATCCAGGCGTTTCAGTGAACATCCTGGTGTATGACTGACACTTTGCTTTCTCCTGGCTGGCAGACTTCTGTTCTAATCTAGGTCTGCTGAATCCAGGGAGTGCTGCTTTGGTTTACTAAGTGAATTTCTCTTGATTTCAATTCTATTCCTATCTGAAAAGTCAATTGCTCCTAAGTGGAAAGCTGACTTTCCTTACCCTTCTTTGGTTATTACTCCATGTCTCTACATCTGCAAAATGTGTACAAAAGATTCCATGTTTAGTTCATGGCATCTCCCAGAAAGAGGACTGTTGGTAGCCCTGTTATAGTCAGCTACTGTAGACCAGTGGTGGGTTGCCCCCAGTTCACACTAGTTCTATAGAACCGGTGGTAAAACTGGTGGGAGGCTCCGCCCACTGATCCCGATGTCATCAGAACGCTTCTGCGCATGCGCAGAAAAGCGAGCATGCGACCCCGTTGCCTTTACTACCAGTAAAGGTAAGTGGAATCCACCCCTAGTGTAGACCTGATAGACAAGATGGCAATTCTGGTGTGCTTGGAGTATCCCTGTTTGACCAAAATACTAGTGTGCAAACTGTCTATACTTGCCTAACTTTCAGAGATGAAGATATGTTACCATTAGCCTGATTTCCCGAGGAAGACACCAGAGCTGATGTAAAGCCAACTTCTTGTATTTTCTCTTCTTTTTGCCAGAAATAATACTTAGATTTTGCTTGCCCTGAGATTGTGGAGTTCAAGGAATATGTTCAGGTCTCCTCCACCATCAAAAGGCCCCAAACTCACTTTGGAGTGTTTGTGTATGAGTGCATTGCTAGTTACCTTGATTACTTTGCAAGATCCAATCTGGGTGGATCACCAGGACCAGAGGTTTACTTTTCCAAACTTTCAGAGTTGTGTTGGAGCCCATCCTCAGGGAACTTCTCCCTACAGCAGGGGTCTGCAACCTTAAACACTCAAAGAGCCATTTGAACCCGTTTCCCACAGAAAAGAAAACACCGGGAGCCACAAAACCCTTCCCGTGCCTGATTATTTCTTGAGCGGCCACAAAACTAGCATATGTAGTTGAATTAAACATTCTGTTTTCTTTTATTTTCTTGGATTTATCCATGGTTGGCCTACTGGGGGTTGAAAAGCTCAATAAATCGTGTGCCAGCGGGTGTCGCACATTGGCAGTTGTGACACATATTTTGAGTGACAGGAAGCCGCAGCAGAGGGGTGAAAGAGCCACATGCGGCTCCAGAGCTGCAGGTTGCTGACCCCTGCTCTACAGGAATATGATTCACTTTTCACATAAATAATTAGTAGGCATCCAAAGGATTCAACTTGGCATAAGGTACCTTCTTAGATTCCCAATAAGTGCCAAGTTGGAGACTGAAGTCCTGGCTGACTTTTTTTTTTTTTGTTTGTGAGCAAGCAATCCTGACGTGTGCCTGAATCTTTCCTGACTTTTTCTGAATTTATGACTAAAACAGAGCCCAGGTTGCAGAACTAAAGGCCATCTCTGGGATGGTCCACAAAACAGCATTGGTGGCATTCCCATTCTTTCACCCGATTACCTATCAGTGATGAAATGCTTTTGAAAAGCAGGTGTTTCTTGCAATTCTCTTTCCGTGGGAAATTTGTCCCAGTGTCATGACAAATAAAAAGAAAACCATGCCCTTTTTAGTATGTGATTGCTATAACATAATACAGCTCAAATTTGGCAGAGCAGATGTGGTTCTAAAAACGCTCTAAGGAAAATGGCAAAGAATCATTTTGGTGCCTCAATCTGATATATATCCGGAGAATGCAAAGATATCAAATGTAACAAAAAAAAAACCCCACACCAGTTTCTTTTGTTTTATCCCCACTGTTTCATTTTGATCTGCGATACTGTTGTTCATCATACCCTGTTAACATAAGAGCTTTCACAAAATTGGATCCAACTAAATCCGGTCTGAAAGTACAATTTCTTTGCTTTTCCAAAATATACTATCCTATTTCAGGTTTTTGAAAACCTTCTACTTTCAGCCACTTGGAATAAGTAAGCAATTTGAACTGCTGGCTTGCAGAAAACAAGCACAGAAGCCGAAACAAAATCCCCTTTCCTTTGACACTTAGCTCACCTGCTTCTCATCTTCTCCATTCTTACTCCACCTGCTCCCTTCATTAGTTTCTTCCTATGAAATGCCTGCTCTCCCTCAGCTAGCCGACCCTCTCTGGTCATATCAGGCTGAGACCCTAATGAATCTTTGCATATCTCTCTGGATGTTGCCTGACCTACTTATGGTTGCACTTGGTACTTCTTGTTGAACATGGTTTGTTCATTATTCAGGCTTTCTCCTCCAGCTGGTATGATCAGCTTGCGGTTTCTAGAAGTAGCTATATTTCCTCAGATATGTCTCTATAATAGCATCCACTGTCTATAAATATATAAATGGAATCGGCTCTTTTTATCATTTTTTTCTCAAAAAAACAGATAAATGCTTGAGAAATTTAGACAAATTTGGCCATGTGGGGCCCAATTATGATTATTACTTCTGTAATGGGTGTTAGTTACATGGCATTTTGCTCTGTAAGTTTCAATATTTGACATTTTGCCATAGTATTATATCTAGAAATCTGTTCCTGCCTAGGTGTTCCCCTTCTTAAAGGTGTGTCTATATATAAAATGGCTATGTTGTTTGCAAACTGTAGGTTAGGTTTTATGTTTCTAGTTAATTGTTTTCTGAAATTCTTGTTTTGTTGACTAACTTTGAATTTGCAGCATGGATAGGGAATCAGGAAGCAGGAAGGGGATGCCAAGACTAAAACAAGCAACACCATGTTAATTTAAATTTCCCCTATTAATGACATACAGTATCAGAGGCCACTCCTCTGTCTTCTCTGGTGAGCTTGAATGGTAAAGAGAATCTTTGGAATTTGATTCACAAAGAGGTTGCTTTTGTTGGCAAGTTGTTTACCTGTGTAACCTCTCTTTCCCACTCCACCTCCAAACCTGCTGCATTTAGGTATCAGCAAAAGAAGGTTAGGTATTATGAAGATTAAATGACTTGCAGGCATTGGGTGCTATGACAAAAAAGGGAAATAATTATTTGATTGGGGGGTTAAAGTGAGAAGCTTGCTATCTCACAGCTGGCAAGAGTAAATAGGAAGAGAAGGTCAAACACACACAGAGGGGGGGGGAAGGGAGGGAGGGAGAGGTTTTCCTGATGCCCTCTTGTTTTCTTTCAGAAATGTATACAGCAAATTAAATAACCAACAAAGATTACTCGTTATGTTTACTTAGGTTATTATTCTATTAAGATTATGCTTCATGTAGTCTCTAGTTATTAGTGTCTTTAAGCCAGTGAGGTTTTTTTTAGGATTTTACATGCTACATTTAAATGGACTTGTGCCTTTTCCGCAGTAGTACAGTTTAGAGTGATTTTGGTTCTTGAGATGTTTGACTTGTGAGGAAACTGGGTTTGTCCTTTATGATAACCATCTCTTGAGGGAGTCACTGGAACAATCAGGGACAGAAGTATCTGTAACTTTGAAGCTCTGAAATGCTTAACCTATCTATGCCATGTTCATAATGCTGTGTGTATTTTGCACTCGGAAAAATTATTATTCTGCACCCCAGCAATCCACATTCTATTTCAAACAAAGCACATTGCTGTGACCTGCTTAAATTTTTAGCCTCCTCTGTCTACTATTTATATAATCTTCCCCTTGTAGAATATATTGGAGGAGAGCAAAGCATTTATGGAAAGCACCATATTCCAACTTCCAATTGCTGAAACCATAGTTCTCCAAGCCTTGGAGATTTGAGCAGGTGCTTTCTGCTTGCTCTTACATTCTGCCATTTATTTGAAACCAGTGTTAAAGAAAGTTGTTTTTTTTTAAAAAAACATATATACTTCAGAAGCTATTTTCTATGTCTTGTATTATATTTTGTCTTCTATCTGGTGAATTACTTAACATCAGTCAGACTACTGCAAGGCATTAAAAGCGAGCATTCTGATTCTGCATTGTCTGGAGTAGAAGCAGCAATAATTTAGGTTCAAACAAATTTAAAGGAATTGTTTTCTCGAGTAAAAACGCATTCTTGAAGCCACCTCCCTGGACTGGGAAAGCAAGACTAGCAGCTAGTCTTTTCCTTTTGTTCACATTTTGCATTGTGTTACCTAGTTGGCGCAAAAGGTGATAGATACCGAGAGCTTTCTAATGTGCCTTGTGAGACAGCATCAATACTAATGATCTGGACAAAGATAAAACGTAGGCTGGAAATACACATAATGAACTAGCAAGCAGTGGGAGCTTCTCTCTCATTTACTCAGCCTGGCACATGTTTCCTGACTTCCAAGTGCTAATAGTTTTTCTTAGGCTCAAATATACCTTGTGGCCTCTCCCAGTTAGAAATTAGGTCTGCACCAACAGAAGAGAATATTTGTAGCTCAGAGTTGAACTATGGGGCCTTTGGTGCTCTCTTATCTTATTCTCAAAGGCCCCACGGTTGGGCCTCTCTTATAAGGTTTACCTAAAGTCTGTTGACAGATATGGATTCCATTTCATATATTTGATTTTAGTTTGATTAGATTGAAGCATCGCCCAGCTTCACTCAAAATATGGTTGCCAGGCCTTCACTGGGAGATTGCTCCTTTCCCTTTAAAGATCGGAGTTGTGGTGAAGAGATCATTGCATCTTCTCCTGTATTTCTTTACAGGACACTTTGTCCATCCTTTTCACTTTCCTCCTGAGGCCCAAGTGGCGCAATCTTTGATAAGATGGTAGAGGTAAGGAAGAGAAAATTAGTTGCCTCATTATTAGTGTTTGTTTCTTGTTTTGGTTCTTCCTGAGTATTTATAGTCATGGATCATGCTGAAGATGTGCTGTGAGAGATTCCCTCAAGTCAAGTTTGACTCCTGGGAATGTCAAGGACACAATCATCATAACATGCTTGGCAATAGTAGATAAATGGCTTGCTATTTCCTGCATCTGGAATGTTTAAGCATCCCCGATGCAGGAATCCCAGATTGTTTAAAGCTTTGGAACTAATTGTCTCTCATGTAGGTACTAATCACATGCAACTGTGTTCAAGATCAATCACTGCCAGTGGATATGCTGGACTATAGCATGTCGGGGTGAAACTGTATAATCAGGTTTGCAGTTAGGACTTGTACACAGAAAAGATGAATTAGAATACCAGGGTGATCCAAAGTAGTCTTCAGCTTGGCTACAATGGTGGTCTCTGCCTTGTCACAACATTGTATGTAGAAGATCAAGATGCTTCCTTGCTTTCTTACTTTATTGATTTAGAAAATGTATGTGGTTGTCCATCTTAAGCAAATATCTCTGGGCAACTACATGCTGTACTATAGTATATTATTATGTTATATTATGTGTGGTAGTATATGACAAAAAAGTAGAACTACCTTGACGCTCACAAGTATCTGCTGTACTATTTAGGAAGGGCAAGTCCAAAGGCTCATGAGGTCACCGACTCTTTCTTCTTATGGTGTTGATATGGCTGGGATAGTGAATTGTTAGCCAATCATTTACTTGCTGTGCTTGTTCATTTGGGTCATGTCATGAGTAGGTATGCCATGACTTTAAATAGCTGGACTCCATTGGACAGCAAATATATGATTGTTAATTCATTTCTAATGCTCTGAATTAGGGTTTTCAGACTTACAACCACTAAGTTACTGAGTTCTGAATGCTGTAAATCAGTCTTAGTTTGCTTGCTTTGGAAAAGCCAGTTGCGTAAATATTGGGCCTTAAAGTTTTGAAGGGCTGCATTAGTGTTTGTGTGAACATAGACTCCAGAGCTCAGTTTCTAACAGGTTTAAATTATTTTCTTTTCCAGAAGTGTTTCCACTACATCTGTGGACATTATGTGCCTGTGGACAGCAATAAGCATGCCCTTGCCCCTGGTGTCAAGCGGCGTTGATATTACTTGACACCAGGGAGTAATCTTGCAGGATCTAATCCAACAGTCTTTGAGTTATTACTTATTTCTCTGACTGTATCTCTTTTTTGGTTCAGGAATTCAAAGCAATTTATACAGCACTCACTCCTCTTCATTTTTTCCCTACAACAGCAGCCCTATAAGTTAGGCTGGGTTTAGAGACAGTGACTGATTCAAAGTCAACCAGGGTGTTTCCATGGCTAAAGTGGACTAGAACCTGCATTTCTCTGGTGCTTGTCTGATACCTTAACTACACCACACTTGGTCCAAAAAAATACAAAAGAGTGGATTGCTACCAAGAGCTTGCTTCCAAGTCAAAACATTGTTGACATGCCAAATACATAGTGAGGCTGCACAGCAAATACAATAGACAGGTGGTTATTGTCAACTTGAGCAAAGTTTTGCTTGGCTTGAGTTGACTAACTGTCTTAAGGCTGTTGGTTGTATACTAGAAGACAAACTACACCTACCAGCTAAGAGAAGAGTATGGTAACAGCTGAGCTGGTTTCTTGAAGCAAGAGACCTGATTTATTATCCCATTGACTTTGTTGCTTGGGGTATTTGGGAATTGTAGTTTTGCAAGACTCTAAACATTTTGATCAATCGTTATCAACCCCAGTAGGTTACCTGACCAGGGAAGCAACTCCACAGGAAGACTAAAGCTCCTTTAATTGCGATTGGCTGTTATACCAATTCTGACTGTGTTCTATCTCCTTTTCCTTATATTTCTGTGGATTAGGGATCTGCCTGTACAAACTACTTCCAGATGTTATCCGGATGATTTGGACTTTAAAAAAATACTGTAGCTCCTTTTGCTTAGACAACAGCTTCTGTATATCTGTGTCAAGGTCATCTTCCTCACTCTGTGCACACCCACAAGTTGTATATAAAATTAAAACTCCCATAATTTCTTGCAGCATGATCTGGAGGATGGAGAAGGTTAGTACAGAAACAAGTTTTTACTATCCTGGATTAGGAGGCCAATTGATTTTACTCAGTGGGTAAGTCTATTGTTCTGTTAGCGTTCAGTAGTAGAATTGGAATGATATATATTTAGACTTCAGATTCTCATTCCCTCTTGTAGTTAGTAGATTCTGCCATGTTCAGCGTCTCTATTCGGTTGCTTCTTGTTCTTCTTTTACTGCCCTGATGCTGTCACTCAATAAATGTTTAGCCTGTTTCATCACATCCTAAGTGCATCAATTCCTTTGAGGATGCCAAAGAGTTCCAAGGTTAGCTGCCATTTATCAATAATTTGGAATGGCTATTCACTCTTTGGGTGAAAGTCTAGTGTGACTTTCAGAGTAAACTGCGATGTGAGCCGTGATTCTGCTTGATGTGGTGTAATTGTCAACTTCTGCACACCATTGATATATTGATGGAAGTGATGTGTAGAAGGAAATAACTTCTGAGAGTTTTAAGTGCCATCTGCATGCTGGATGCATGCAGAGAAGAGACAGCTAGTCATCTATTAAATTATCACTAGGAATTTCAAGGCTTTCCTCTTTTAACTCTGTTTAGAGGAGGGTTAAAAATAACTTTGAACACCTCTTCTTAGCACAAAGAAAGCATGATGGACCATGAGACATGGGTCTTGGGCTTAGCATCTGAATATTAATCCATTTTATTGTTCCCTTATTATTAGCTGCATAAAGTTTATTTGGGGAAGAGTTGTTATGTCAACTGTCCCAAAACTATGTACCTATATTGGCATATTGGTATATGCAACATTAATGCCATAATTGCTTAAATTATTATTAGTGACACATATAAGCAGTGGAGAAACACAATGCAGAACTAAGGTACCAATTGCAAGTCTCCAATCTGGCAAGATCTTGCTCAAATATACTCCTGTCTGAATGCTCTCTAGTTAGTTGGTTAGTTGTTGGCACTGCCCTTGTCAAGCTTATCTTTCTGCTGAACTAAGTCACCTGCTAGTACAGGACTGTGGTACCTGCCACTTTTAATTCCTACTTCAGCTTGACTTCCATTCTTTTTCGTGATCCCAGAAATAACTTTCACTCATCCAAATGACAATGAAAAGTATATTTGCTCTGGGACAACCATTTAGAACCATTTATTTTCCGGTTGCTTTTACAGGACTGTGGTAACAAACAACAAAATGAACCATCCTTTGGCCTTGTAGCAAGTGAATGTTGACTTCACTTGATTAAATAAAACATACCCACTAATTTAGTTTTCCTAACAGTCTGATTGAGGATGATGGGAAGTGGAATCAAGTATGTCCAAAAGACATCAGGTAGGAAGAGCTACGCTAATACTCTCTATTGTTATAGTCTGCCTCTGTCTTGCTCTCTCTCTCTCCTCGTTCTCTTCAGTTTGGACTGAGAACCGACCTTGAATTGATTATTACATTTCATCTACTGTCCTTAGTAAAAAAAAATGATGAAAGGAAATTGCTTTTCTATTGGGAAGAGAGCTGGACAGAGGCTTCTCTAAATTAGAAAATAAGCAATCTTCTAACCAATGGGCCATTTTGTTCCTACTACAAAAATAACACAAGGGTCTGAGTGGCAAACAACATTCGCCTATGGGAAGATGACCATTTTCGGGCTGCAAGGTGCACCAGCTAGTATCTGTTGCCAGAGAAATGTGCTGGCAATACAACCCGGTGTAGGTTTAGTTGGAAACCTTTACCCTGGCAACATCAGTTTTGTCTTGCATTTAAAGAGTTAATTTTTGTAAAAAAAAAATTTCCACTGAAATGCAACACTAGCTGAGTAACAATGTTGAGTTTAAAACTCAATCATATGAAGAGAGATTGTGCCAAGGGCAACACATACTACCTGAGGAATCCGCAATTACCATTCAACTGTATTTAACTAAAAGGAACATGACCCTGAATGTTAGATGATTGGCACACCCAAGGGGAAGGACAGACACACATTATGGACACAATTTAAAAATCCTGTGCCTGCCTTCTCCACTTTGTCAGTTTAAGAATTCCCACTCTAACTGAAATCCGTGCTGGAGATTCCTCCCATCCCTTGCAGAAAATGTGTGGATCAGGGGTGGGTTCCACTTATCTTTACTACTGGTTCTCAATGGGAGTGTGCGCGCGTGCTTCTGCGCATATCATCCATGATGATGTCATGGCAGGTGGGTGGAGCCTCCCACCAGTTTTACTACCGGTCAGAGGTGAAATCCAGCAGGTTCTGACAGGTTTTGGAGAACCGGTAGCGGAAATTTTGAGTAATTCAGAGAACCGGCAAATATCACCTCTGGCTGGCCCCAGAGTGAGGTGGGAATGGAGATTTTGTAGTATCCTTCTCCTGGAGTGGGGTGGGAATGGAGATTTTGCAGTATCCTTCCCCTGCCATGCCCACCAAGCCACGCCCACAGAACCGGTAGTAAAAAAATTTGGATTTCACCACTGCTACCGGTTCTATAGAACCGGACCGAACCGGGAGCAACCCACTACTGGTGTGGATGAGATATACTTGTTTATGGTATGCATGGATGAATGAAAACTGTTATATATTTGTTTGCCTAAAGCCACCCCCCCCGCACACACACATACATTGCTGATCTAAGATAAAGTATATTAATTGAAGGTACCATTACTAATTAAAGTTATTTGCCTGCAAAGTAAGTTTCTGCGTTTATAAAAGATCTCCCACTTGCACATACAAACAAATTATTTTTCTCACATGTGCAGACAGATAAACACAGACATTCCTGCCCAAGGAAAAACAGACCAAGGTTCTCCCACCCCCCACCCCACTCCTGATCCCTCAGTGTAGAAATGTGGCAGAAAACAGCACAAAGAAGGAAAGGGAAGAGGAAGGGAGAAAAGAAAATTGGCTGAAGGTGAGATGAAGGGAGTCAATAACTGAACAAGGGAGGAAAGACAAATGAGAGAAAACCTCATTGGATATTACAAAAAGGGTTAAAATCCACCAGATTTACCCTGCAAGCAACACGTATTATTCAGGCTAATCTTTTCAGCAATCAGATTTATATCTCTTAGCCCTTCCTTCCTTCCTTCCTTCCTTCCTTCCTTCCTTCCATCCATCCATCCATCCATCCATAGATATAAGATAAGGCACCAATTCACAACTACTGTATATGGGGAGAAAATCTCTTCTCATGCTGGAAAATGCAACATAAACATTCTAAGAGTTAAAAATCAGAACTTTTCTATCAGTGAAAAGATGTCTCCATCCTGATTAATAAAAATAGAGATCAATTCCTCAGTCAGCTTAAAGGCTAATTAAATGACCACACTAAGTGCTAGTTTAGAAACAGAATAGCAGGGAGGTGCCACTAATCAGCCTGGAATTGATTTGGAAGTAAAATCAAATGTGTAGGAGCAACTGAGGGATTTATAGTGGTATTTAAACTAGTCAATGGAAAACCCAAAAGAAAGAGGCCCAGGAGCCAGGAAAAAAAAAAAGAACCAAATTCACTCTTATCATCAGAAGGCCAACGAGAAGCCTGTCATTTAGGTATAGCAAAGTCTCCCCAATGTAGCAGACCTCTGCTGTGACAGGTGTATCCCAGTAGTATAATGAGCAAATAATCTTGCTGTACCAAGACCAGTTTTTCAATATAATCCAGTATAATCCAATTTTTACTTAATTTGAAGTTACAGGTAGTCCTCAATTTACAACCAGTCACTTAACAACCATTCAAAGTTACAACCATCTGAAAAAACAGGACTTGCAATTCGGATCTAAAATTCTATGGTCGCCTTCCCCCGGAAGCACATGACTGTACTTCAGTTGCTCGGCAACAGAGGCACATTTGTGATCACTTGCAGTGTCCTGTGGTCATGTGATCATGATTTTACAATGGCTTTGCTGAAAGCTGACAGCTACTTTCAGGTTTTGGCAAAAACCGTGCCTTTAGCGAACCATTGTTTTGCTTAATGACCACAGCAAAAACTTCACAAACATCATTGTGTGACCATCGTGACCTATGACCCTAATGAGCGGGCTCCACTTTGGTGGAACTTGAGGATTTCCTGTATTTGATGAGGTGGAGATTAGAGTAGAGTAGGTTGGAGTTGGGCAGCATCCAAACCAAATTATTACTTTTTATTTTATATTAACTTAATTTATTAATTTCAGATGCCACCCATCTCCCTTTCAAAAGCAACAAAGAAATCCACTTAGCTTTGGAGGACAAAAGATGGATTAGGCAGGTCCTGGGCTATAATCAGTGGTGGGATTCAGCCAGTTCGCACCACTTTGGCAGAACCGGTTGTTAACTTTCTGAGCAGTTTGGTGAACTGGTTGTTGGAAGAAATCATTAGGGCAGAGAACCAGTTGTTAAATTATTAGAATCCCACCACTGGCTATAATGAGATATGGACCTGCTAATAATTAGGTAAAAATGTGGTTTTGGATGAATTTGCCTTCTCAGTAGAGTAATCCTTTAATATGGTTTGATTTTGATTGTTTTTCACCTGTAAAATAGCCAGTCATATGGTGATTGACAACCTTAAAAATCTGCTGAAGAAAAAAAAAATTAAGGGGGATTTGACCAGAATTTTAGGGAGTGCTTAGCCCTTATTTTCCTTTTCTTTTAATGTTAATCTATCATGTTTGCATGCATTTATATCCCAATAGCTTCATTTGTATATATTATTTTATTTTAGGGTTGTTATCGACTGAAATATTTTTAATTCTATCTTCACTAGGTAGTATCTTTTTAAAAAAAATTGAAATTCCTTATTCTGGTGAATAAAGCACATATTAGATTTGAAGAAGAAAGTAGAGAGAAGGAGTTCTCCACAGAATATATTAAGAAAGGAAAGATTGTAGAAGGATTCCTCCAAGATATGGAAGTAGGATTTCCCAGATAAGTGTTCATCCATTGCAATTTTAGAATTCCTAGCCCAGATTTTTTTTTGTTTTTTGGTAAAAAACCCCCAAAATGACTTGCACAATCTTTCATAAAGAAATTGACTGATTGCTACAAGCTTTCTTCCCTTGCACCAGTATAAATTTAAATTGTGGGTGATTCATATTGTTGTTGTTAATCAACACAGTGAAATGTTTGCAGGACCTGAAACTTCCATCAAAATGACAAAAGCCCAGTTTCACTACCTTTGTACAGATTGTGATATCTCCATGGGTGTAAAAAAGGGATAGGGCTTGTGCCTTGACAGTGTGATGCTGTTTTTGTTTATTTATTGGTTCATTTATTTATTGGTTCGATTTATATGCCTCCCTTCTCTGGAGACTCAGGGCGGCTTACAATGCGTTAAGCAATAGCCTTCATACTTTTGTATATACCTGCTTAGTAGGACTTTTGGCCTCCCCCAAGCGGTGTTCTTTTTTTAATAAAAAGTCAGTTTATTGCCCCCACAATCCGGGTCCTCATTTTACCTACCTCGAAAGGATGGAAGGCTGAGTCAACCTTGAGCCTGGTGAGATTTGAACTTGCAGTAATTGCAGGCAGCTGGTGTTACTTAATAGCACTTAGTCTGCTGCGTCACCAAGGCTCTTCAAGTTTATTCCCTCTGCCCACCCCCCAAATAACTTTCCAGGGATCAGAAAATTTTCCTATTTGATTTCTAATCTGCTTAGAATTGAGCTGCAGATTTGCAATATCCAAACTTGATCTCTTGTGTGTAACGCCAGCAGAGATCTCTATTAGTGGTGGAATTCAAATTTTTTACCTACCGGTTCTGGGGTAGGGTGTGGCTTGGTAGGCATGGCTTGGTGGGCATGGCAGGGGAAGGATATTGCAAAATCTCCATTCCCACCCCACTGTGTAGCCAGCCAGAGGTGGTATTTGCCGGTTCTCCAAACTACTCAAAATTTCCACTACCGGTTCTCTAGAACCTGCCAGAACCTGCTGAATAGCACCCCTGAACTCTATGCTGAACTCACCTTGAGAAAAATTTGGCACTCTTACCTTTATTTGTCAATAATTTGGATTATATCATGTAAATTCTGGTAGGTTGTTTCAGAAGTTTTCTAAATTTCTTCACTAAATTATGTCTACTACGCAGTTGTGCCTGGCTTAGAAATGACTTGGAGGATGTTTCGGAGTTCTTATGTAAGCCCACCTATTCATTAAACAAGCTGACCTTTTCCAGGCTTTAGCACATGCCTGAAAAAAGCAGCTCAGGAATCCACTCATTAAAATTAAGGGGACTGTGAGAATAGTGGTACCTTTTTTCTCAAGCTCTCGCGGAAGCCTGGAAACGATTTGGCTGTTTAACAAGTAGCAGAGAAGTGTGGTGCTCCCACCTCTTTCTGAACCATTTTTTTTTTGAAGTGGGCAGAATGCTAATCCCTTATTCCAAGGGTTCAGTCTGCAGTTTAAACCCATTTTCCTCTCAAAATGGCAAGAAGCCACAGTGTCAGTTTTCAGCAGTCATGGTTAGAACCAGCTTCAAGGGTTGCCAGAAGAAGGCTTGGTAGTGAAGGCTGCAGCAGTGTGAGTAGGACAGAGGAAATAAGCTTTGCTTCTGATGAGTGTAGTCTTGGTTAGCAGAGAGCAGAAAGAAGGAAACACTGAATTAGGGGTATATTTTTTGTAAGACAGAACTGCATATTCCCTCTGCTCTCTTCATGGCTTTCCTGGTCTACTTCAGGTGACTGCTTCAAAAGAGACTATAACATACAGAGGCTGCATAAGTGAAACTGCAAGCAGTGATCTAAAAATGAAACTTATAATAGTCATCAAGGTAGTATTATAAATAAAACTCATTCAACTGCAGATAATTTGTTCATAGGAAACATTTGCAATTCTTGTATGTCCTTTCCACTTTCTTTTGGTCTTTTTAAAATGCCTTTCCTTCCTTCTGCTCCCCTTCTCCATTCAATGGATCCTATCATTTTTGGCAACTGTGCTTCCTTAGTCTGAGTAGCCTTGCGGCCTTGAGATGCTTTACTTTCATGGCCAGCATAAATGAGGCAATTTGCACAATCAAGGGCAATGAAAAACGCCATTATATCTTTTTGTTGGAAGGATTCGTCTTTAAGTACAGTATGGTGGTTATGCACTCAGAGTATTAAGGAAAAAGGCAATGCTGAATTTAATGTTTTAGAACAAAAGAGCCCAAACTGAATGCCGAAACTCTGCTTAGCAGTAATGGGGCTTTATTCAGAAGATTTGAGTTGTGTTAGCCATCTAGGGGCAGGTTTCCAGGGAAGGAGATGGAGAATGCAAACAAGGTTGTTGAAGAATAAGTTGGGTTTGTTTCTTTTACTTAAAACAACACACATCTGAACAACACATTTATGGCTGTATGTTTTGTCATTATGGGTACATACTCCACAAACTCATATACAAGTCATAGGAAAACTTCAGCTCCCTTATGGATACTAACATCCTGAGGGATGAGTTAGCCTAGAAATCCTGAAAATTGCATGTGTCAGTTTTTCAGGAAATGATTTTTCAGAGGCAATAAAACCGATTCATCTGAGCTTATATTCAGAATCTGAGGAGAATAACCCTGAAATTGTTTGACTCATCTTGGGAAGGGATTGAGAGGTTTATGGCTTCTTAAAGGGATCAATTCTACTTGCCCTGTACTGTACAACAACAACAACAAAAATGGCTCAGTGGTTCTTCCAGGATTCAGGAGAGCAGTTTGCACTTGCTCTAAGATAGGGAGATGGACAGTTCCAGTCTTGAGATGCAAATGGGTCATCGGGTTTGCTCCTTGTATTAAGGGATGCCTCCCCTACCATCTTGGGTTTTGTTCTTATAGGACTTCGTTGCTTCAAAATGTGCCTTATTTGTTTGACCCTCTGCTTTGTTTGGGGGGGTGGGATGCAGACTTCAGACCACCACACAGACACATATTCCCTTCCCTTACTAGATAAATGGTGCTGCAGGACAGGCCCTGCTAATCTGAGGATAGGTGAGCTTCACCTGGAGGATTCCTCTGTGCAGCATAACATGGAGACATCCAGCACTGCTGAATGTGTTTCACAAACGGCACACCTTCGTAGAAACCAGTCCACAGAATCTAAGCCGTCCTCGGTGCCTGCCGCTGCCCTCCCCATCCCCAGCCTCAGAGGGAGAGTGCCAGTCAGAGGATGCGTGGGTGTAGGAGACCGACCGAAGCGTTGGATACTGCTGGGTTGAGGTTTTTGTCTGTAACAATGAACGGCATAATCCATTTCTCCCAGAGAGCCAGGATTCAAAAGGAAGCCGAAGCGAACAGGACTCGCAGGTGTGTCTCTTATTCCTCTGAAGGCCGGTTCTTTCCTTGCCTGTGACAGCACCAGCAGAGAATGTGGTTTTTCACAAATGCCTCTGACAGCCCAATATTTGAAGGTGACACAACTGGCAAAATTCAATAAACCCGCTTTACGTGGCGGTTGGCATTGTTTGGTGCTCAGGTGGTGTGCTGAAGGGGGTGAAGGAAACCGAACTGCCGGAGGAAACTTCTTTATCTTAGTGGCTATTATGATGGAGCTAAATTAAACAAGCCCGTTGCTGGAGAAGAAGCAGGCACTGAAGTCTCCCAGGAAGACTCTCTTGTTAATCAAAACAGAAAAGTCCCCCTCTCCCTCCTCCCGCTTTCTTTTCTTCCATTTAAGGATCAGAAAGACTCCCGCATTTCTTGTGGCTGCAGAGAATTCAGGAGGAGGAGGAGGAAGGAGAGGAGGAAATGCCACACCAAATATCAAATCCACAGGACGGTGTTTGTGTGGCTTTTTTGTGTTGCTGAATAAAAGTGGGTTAACCCCTGTGATATTGATGCTTATTCTTGACCATTTTGCAGACACTGCCTATGTGAACGTCCTATTTCCCTGCGACGCTTATGCCATTAAATGGTCACAGCAGCAGTTCTGAGGTATGTTATAATCCATGAAAACCTTTTGACACAGCATTGTGACAAAGGCTGGCCCAGCTTTTCTTTAAGGCTTTTTCCTCCCCTTTTGTGGGCTAAGTTTTTAAACATCTTTTGGACTGTGGGTACAATACTTTCAGCTGGATCTTGCAAACTGGCTTGAGACAGAAGAGGCAGTGCCACGCAAAACAAATAAATACCTTTCTCTGAATTTAGGGAGAAATCGCAGCATTATGTTGTGACAACCGTGGTACTCTATATATAGGCGACGCTTCTGTCTTGCATTTTTGCATTTGCATTTACTCATTTGTTTTATTCTATCCCAACCTGGTACTTTGCTAAAGAATTCATTTTGTTCTAGATAAAGCAAGGGTATCAGGAACTCTTCGGAATGAGACGTGGGCCCTGTGATTGTAGACAAACTGGAGACAATCTATTTCCTCTAGTGATTAATTTAAAGGAAACTACTCAGTGATGATATATGTACCTGGAGAAGCCGTGGAGGGGGAGTCTTGGCAGTCCAGAGCTTTCCCAGGGAGGAAGCAGCACATTCCAGAGAGAAGCCCAAATTAAGAGACTACACAGTCCCAAACCAGATGGAAGGGCAGGGAAGAGATTCAGGGTAGCCACCACCCTGGAATTTCTCAGGCTGTATCTATCAGAGTAGAGGACTATAGCTTTAGCGTGACAAGATTCTGTCCATTAGATGAAAGCAAATGAAAGATTGGACTCCATTGGATTTCACTGTGTCATCTTTGGGTATGGCTTTGACATGCTATGGTGTATGGGGAATATGTATAAATGCCTTCCTGGCTGTTAGATCGCTACCCAGACAGCTAATCATTAGTGATCTCTATAAATCAGCAAATATTGTAAACAGCCTTAGTGGGGAATATACCCTGATCCTGAGGCGTTCTTCAAATCAGGAGGTTTGATAGATCATCACCCCACTCTTTCATCTTGCTTTTTATGCTTCTCACCTTTTTCTGAGGTTTTGCAGATTTGCATTTACTCATTTGTTCCAGTGGACGGCAGATGCTGGAAGTTGCTTTCCATTTCTCAGAATCAAGCAGGACATGCTTGACATTGTCTTCTATTCCTTACGAAATATTTCCCATGCAGTCTAAACAGCATGGACAGTGTGGTACCATGCTCTTCTGTGACCTGGATGCAATGCAGTCTGTTTATGCAGTCAGATTTGCATCGGTCCTTTTGCTTGTGTATCACACCATTTATGCATGTTCAGCTGGTTGTCCACTAGATTTTCATGCTCAGAGCTGCAAAGATAAGTTTCCTCAATCCTGTCTTTGTGAGAAGGTGGCTTTGGCGGTGAGAATGGTTGTGCTACTTCCTCTCATTTTATTTCTCTTAACAGCTTAATACCCCTTGCCAATCCCTTCCCATTACTAGTGAGCTGACTTTTTTTTAAAAAAAAGATTAACTAGGGCATAGAAAATATGTGGACGAGACTTGACTGGGTGATGGCAGAAAAGAGAAATAGAGAAAAAGGAGCTAAAATGCTGAAAAGAAGATGGGAGAAAAAAAAAGCCAGAACGAAGGAAGGAGGGGGAGGAGAGAAATGATGATGAATGGAAATGAAAAGTAAAGAAGAAAGAATGTGTTGAACTCCAAATGACTGGCGGGGCATGGGAGCCATTCAGCATCAGCATTCAGAGAGCTCTTCTCTACCTCAAGAGCAATCCCAAGCCAGGGGAAAAAAAGAACAAAAACCAGAGACATCAGCTACACAGTTATCCCACATGAGTGATGGTGTAGGAGGCACAGGATGGAGGCACAACTGTGAGGAAAGGATTTGACAGCAAATTGGTCTAGGGAACAAGGGACAAGGGTTGCCTCATTACGCCAGGGCTAAAGGTGGCAGATGGGATAGGCTAAGAGTGATGGTCAAGTCCGACTTTCAGAAGGTGTACCTAGGCTCAGCTGGGAAGCCAAGAAGGTTAGCATCAGTAGTGACCACACCAGGGTATGTGCTGCAGGGACACTTGCAGGAAGGAAGTTAGGCTAGTCAAAAGTGAGTTGGCAGGGAAGGGTGTTAGTGAAGAGAAAGGGCTCTGGTGAGAGATGCAGAGATTGGTATCTGAGATTGGGGCCAGGCTAGATAATAGTAAAATAGACCTAACAGATAGAATAGAATGCTAGATAGAGTTTATTAGTTAAAATTTGAAAGTATTAGAGACCTATAGATAGCAAGTAAATGGCTAGAGCTATAAGGTAAGTGCTGTAGGCACATGTAGTTTATAAGGTTGTTAGATAGGAGAAAAAATATGAAAGTAGTATAGTAAAATAGGGTAGAAATAGAACTAGAATAAATGTTAAAAAAGAAAACACGAAACCTACAGAAATAGCAGAGACAAGAGGATTATTTAAATAGAAAATAACGGAGAGCTTTTCTTTGTAATAAAAGTAACATATTCTACAATACAAATATTTTCCAATGGAAATTGATTTGTGTGTCCTACCTTGGATTGTATCATCCCCAAATCAAGAACCTTTTTAAGTATTTGATTTTTCTTATTCAGGGAAAGTTAGACTTGTCAGAGTTGAACGCAATGTAGTTGGATTCTGCCCAATATTCAGATAGGTCAAGGTTGCCTTCTACTATGATTTTATTCTCTTGGCCATTAGTCAATCATCCTAGCATTGTCTCTTTTGCAAAACTAACTAGTATCTCTTCCATCCCATCTTTATAAATGATCTAAAGATGTGTGGTGGCACTGGATGTTTATCTGGAACAGTGTTTCTCAACCTTACCAATTTTAGGAGGCATAGACTTTCCAGTTTCAGAATTCCCTAGCCATTATATTATATACAATGCTGAACCTCTCTGCTATATTTTGCTGCTGACATTTTATAGGGAAATCTCAACTCTGAAAAGTTCACAAAAGGTCTGGCCTTGTCACACTTTAAGAGAAAATCTAGAACAGTCATTTGAGTGATCTAAATAATTTATTCCTCCTTAAATAAAAAAAGTGGGCCTTGGAAGACAACAGAGAAACATAGATTGATCTCTATTTTCATTTTGGCCATTCTAAGAGTTTGGATTTGTTAGAGCCCATCTATTTACCACATTTCTATCCTATTTTCACCAGTCTACTACTCTAGTTGTTCTGTTGTATAATGTCCCAAATGTGATGGCAATTATTAATTCCCTAATCCACATTTCTTTCAGAATGATTAAAACATTTATATTAGTCCACAGGCCAGCAGCTTAGTACCAACCAGGTCATTTTTCTCCTTTATTAAGATGTGCATATTGATGCAAAAGCAGCAGTGGCTATTTAACTGCAGTGGTTGTTTAAATGAATTTTTAGGGAACCTTTTCACTACCTATGAAACACAAGGTATAAATCTGTTTTATGGGCACACACACTGGGAAAAAATATTTCTTTTTTTTTAAATGTACCTTGACATGTGTGCACATGGATTTGCATGAAATAAGGAACCCGTAGTATCACTTTTTTTTTTTTTGGAGTTTCAGAATGTTCTTCACCAGTTCACAGTGTGACAAAATTATTATAAAATTATTTATAATATTGCATTAAAATCAGAGGCCAGGAAATGTTAGCCCATTTTTATGGCATTGTTCTTTAGCCAACTTATCAATTCACCCACAAGGAATTTGTAAGTACTTATTACCCAGCCATCTGAGAATAAACAGTTCGCCATGTCGGCACTAACAAGTCAGAGTAGAGTGATTTAATAAGAGTTACTATGTATTAGATCTCCCACATGGAAGTAACATGACCTGGTGAAAGGGTTGGGAGAGTGGAATTGGCATAAACACAGGATACAGCATATTCATAGTAGATAATAACATATCTGAATGTTTTGCAACGACAAAAATCATATAAATTGAGAATCCAGTATGTTCACAACAATTAAAGGTACAGTTGTCTTACAGGAGATGTATGCCCAATGCAGAAAATTCTTGCTCAGATGCACATACACTTGACACATTGGAGATTGTGTAGTGTTGCATCTTCTGAGTGGCTTTTTTTTAAAGTCACCATAAAGGTGGCCTGAGAAGTACCTCAATTCAATTGGAATAAGCCCTTGGCCCTATGAGAGTTTTGGTAAAAAACAATGTGGCAGAAAGATCTCTGTTCTTTATTGTTTTGCATTATATACATTATCCATCATAGTTCTAGGACATTACTACACACCATAGGAAGAGACAGATTAGGAACTAGAGGTCTTTGTCTCCGTAGAGCTGGGGATAACAATTATTTCCTCTGCCCTTTAAAATTAGGTGTAATCTGATATTAAAAAGATCCTTAACATTCTAAGATCCTCCAAAGATCCTGAGGCTAGAAACTTCACCCTGATTTTTAAAGCACCCTTTATAGTTCAAAAATTTACCTTAATTGTTTACGGTAACTTTCTTACCATGTTTCTTTGTAACTTCTTACCTGAGGAGGGATAGAGAACTTGAAATCTTGCATTCCCTTGTTTTATTTTGATTGATAAAGCTATCATTTAGGAATGAATTTCAGGATTTTTGTTTGAATGGAACCACCAATGGCTGATTGCTATTTAAGATACTTACTCTGTTATGTAGTGTCTAGTGGAGCTTGTGAATAGTAATATTATTGATGTTCCACACTGGATCTTGTAGAGAGAAGTATTTGCCTTCCAAGTTGCCCTTTGGTCAATGCTTTAATTCTTCGTGCTTCAAAGCTGTTCTTCAAACAAGTCTCAGAAACTGCTCAGCTAGAGAGAAGGTTAGTACATTTTGTTCAAAAGCTGCTCTCATTCCATGAATGATCAAGAAATTGTCTTCTAGTAATTCTTACAAATAAATAAATATCATTCATTCTGGGCTGTTTAGCCATGATTTTAAAAAACTCATTAGCAGATAAATCATTTGAACAGGGCAATAAGTGTAACTATATGTGAGGAAAAACAGACGTGCCTAGTCTTTTCTAAATATCTATTGGTTTATTCTTTCAGAGGCAGAATAAATCCATCTATTAGGTATGTGTGTTTGACAAAATGGATTTGGTCTTCTTTTTCAATTAAGAAATAAATATATCACTTGCACAATTGGAAGCCACCCAGTAACTGACTTGTAACAAATTACCTTCACAAAATGATAGTTAATTTGGGCTAAATTACAGAGACTAATCAGATCAATAGGTTGGAGTGAAATATGTGAACAGAATCAATGGCTTCTAAGGAATGCATTGTGCAATGAATATGTGTGGCAAAGCCCAACATTGTTCATTCATTGTTAAGTGAGAAGGGTAATGAATATTTGCTGGTAATAAATTGCCAGCAAATATTGTAGGCCAGCAAGGATCTATGTAGGAGTCATAGTAAAATTATCAGTTTAGATTTCATTGTTGCATTAAAATAAAGAAACAAATGGGTCAAAATCAATGAAGTAAACTGAAGATTCTAGTACTAAACAATAACCTATAGGCAGTGGTAGGATTCAGCCAGTTCGCACCACTTCGGGAGAACCGGTTGTTAACTTTCTGAGCAGTTTGGCAAACTGGTTGTTGGAAGAAATCATTAGGGCAGAGAAACAGTTGTTAAATTACTTGAATCCCACCATTGCCTATAGGGCAAGAGCAGATTGGAAATAGGGATTGTCCTGGCTGAAAATTCATTAGTAACAAATAGACTTTGCCCTGGAAAACAGGACCTTGGACAGCTCCAAGCTGATAACCTTGAGTAGACCATCGTGGAGGCCAATTGACTTCAGCCTGGGATGAAAAGAAGTTCAGAGTTAATCCTTTCAATTCTGTCACTGTTCATAGATTCCAGCCATGGGGGCTTTCAGTATCGACAGCTTGAGGTGAGAAGACAGGCAAAGTCCAGAGGAAGCAACAAAACTAATTACTCCTTAGGGATGCTGACTACTGGTTCTAATCCTGAGGACAAGATCTTCGAGCTTGTTGATTGAAAGATCGGCAGTTCAGCGGTTCGAATCCCTATATCGCGTAACGGGGTGAGCTCCCGTTACTTGTCCCAGCTTCTGCCCACCTAGCAGTTTGAAAGCACATAAAAGTGCAAGTAGAAAAATAGGGACGACCTTTGGTGGGAAGGTAACAGCGTTCGATGCGCCTTTGGCATTTAGTCATGCCAGCCACATGACCATGGAGACGTCTTCGGACAGTGCTGGCTCTTCGGCTTTGAGATGGAGATGAGCATCCCCTAGAGTCGGGAATGACTAGCGCATATGTGCGAGGGAAACCTTTACCTTTACCTTTTATTAACTGTACCAATAGACTGGTCAGGATTTCCAGATGTCTCTTCTTCTGAATCCTTGCCTTGTTCATTGCTGTCAGCTGAGATTTTTAGTCTTGCTATCACATTTTCGCCCTTGTGGGAATGTTAGTGATGTATACTGATACAGATGAACAATAACATTATTCAGACTAATTTTATCTCAATTGATTATGTGATTGCCATCATGGAAATGAAACACCTTCAGCAGAAAAGCAGGGGAATATGCATGGCTTGATAATTTTATACTCTGATGAACATACATTTTACCTGAGGGGAAAGTAACAGGCACTAAATAGCTTCTTCTGAAATACAATTATTTTAGTGGTAAAAGTATTTCCAAATGTAGCAGCAAGAATCAAGATGGAGAAGAAGAATAAAAAATGAACTCGGGAATGTGAAAGCAGAGCCTTGGTGGTGCAGTGGACTAAAGTGCTGTTAAGTAGCACTTAGCTGCCTGCAATTAGTGCAAGTTCAAATCTCACCAGGCTCAAGGTTGACTCAGTCTTCCATCCTTCCGAGGTAGGTAAAATGAGGACCCGGATTGTGGGGGCAATAAGCTGACTTTGTATAAAAAAGAACTCCGCTTTGGGGGGCGGGGGGCGAAAGCCCTACTAAGCAGGTATATACAAAAGTATGACGGCTATTGCTTAACGCATTGTAAGTCGCCCTGAGTCTCCGGAGAAGGGCGGCATATAAATCGAACCAATAAATAAATAAACAATAAATAAATCTCACATGAGACTGGTGGTCTATTCCAAATAAAGTTCATGTGAAGTTCATTGTACAGTTTGGTGGCTGTTCTGCCAAGGGAATATTAGATGGGCACAATCAAGAGAGCTAGGCTTTAAATTGGACAGATAAATTATAAATGAGTGAATTGTGGATATTGAAGGAACAGGTGTGCTCAAAACATTTTGTTGCTTCAATCATAAAACAAGCCATCTCACTGCTCCTTATGTTCTGTAATTTTATCTAGTTTCCAATTAAACTGGTTTTAAATATTAAACATTAATTCTGGAGTGGGATATCATAATCTGAACACTGTCTCTCATTATTTATAGTCTGAGATGGATGGACACATTCTGTCTAATGGTAGAGTTGGTCCAGGAAGAAGCACTTACTCTGTAATGAGGCCATCTGAGCAAGCATTTATATTTTTGTGTAAAATCTAAGAGAAGAATATGATTACTCCTCAACAGGCTAGTGACTTCTGGACACATTGTGCTTAGCTTCTATTTTCTGTCATCTTGGTCAGATATAAGTGTTGAAATCTAGCACCTGGAAGGCACAAGGCAGAGAAAGCTGGAGTGTGCCTTATATTAAATTTACTTTTCAATGTCCCTTCAAGTGCCTATGAGAGGAAATGGTTCAACTGGTATGTTTTGTTTGGCAATTAGAGAGGTCCTATTCTCAAAAAACAGAGGGACTCGGTGGCCCAGTGGCTAAGATGCTGAGCTTGTGGATCAGAAGTTCGGCAGTCCAGCGGTTCGAATCCCTAGCAGCGCGTAATGGAGTGAGCTCCCGTTACTTGTCCCAGCTTCTGCCAGCCTAGCATTTCGAAACCACGTAAAAATGCAAGTAGAAAAATAGGGACCACTTTAGTGGGAAGGTAACAACGCTTCATACGCCTTCGGCATTGAGTCATGCTGGCCACATGACCACGGAGATGTTTTCAAACAGTGTTGGCTCCTCGGCTTAGAAACGGAGATGAGCACTGCCCCTAGAGCCAGAAATGACTAGCAGACATGTGCAGGGGGAACCTTTACTTTTACCTATTCTCAAAAAGCACCTGCTATTTTATCATTTACCTACAAAATAAACTGGAAGAAGCCTAAAGATAGCCTATTTATTTTCAAATTTCTGTTGCCCTAGAGTGCACTTTTAAGGTTTGTTTTGCCATATTTTGCATGCTTTTGTCCATTCTCTGCTGATGCAGACCATGGCTCTTGTTGTTTCTCTTGACTAAATGCCAGTTTTGTCACAAATCATTGGTTGCAACCCATTTGTTGCATTTTACTACATCTGCTTAAAATGACCTCATAGATTTTAGAGATGAAACAGTCGCTTAAAAATCCATATTCTGTTTCCACTACACACTTATAGTTGAATACTCACGGCAGCCAAACAATATTTCAGAAGCGAGGCTTATCTATTAAAGAAGTAATATATGAGGTGATAAATTTGTTTAATGGAAGATTTTCTCTAAAGTGCCTGATACACCTTTCCAGCTAGTTAGGCTGAGACCATGATGCCTTGGTTTGAACAAAAGTCGTATATGAAATTTGCTATCTGCTGTGGACATTCAGATGAATACCAGACTAGCCTTCCCTTTCTCAGTGTCCTCCAAGATATGGAACTAGAATTCTCACTTTTCCCAAAATGCATTGTAGATCAACCGTAGAAAATTGTAGATTAATATGTAGGGGAAAAGAGGTCTGTAGTGCACAAGAGGCAAAGAATTTAGAATCTACTCAGAAGAAAGAACATCTATGGAGCATAAGTAGTCTTCGACTTATGACCACAATTGAGCCTAACATTTCTGTTGCCAAGCTAAGTGAGTTAGTTGCTAAGTCAGTTTTTCCTCTTTTTACAACCTTTCTTGCCACAGTTATTAAGTGAATCACTGCAGTGATTAGTAATATGGTGGTTATGTGAATCTGACTTCCCCATTGACTTTGCTTTTCAGAAGGTCACAAAAGGGGATCACGTCAGTGGTGGTTTCATCCCGGTTCCGCCTAGCCGGTAGCGGTGATGATATGACATCACCGAACCAGTTCTCCTCCTCTAATACATGAGCGTGAAGTTGGTTGCTTGTTCCTGGTTCCATACTCTTGAAAAAAACAGAAATGCAGCTCAGTAAATTGATTACATTTGTTTGTTTTGTTTGTTTTTATTAAATTTATATACCGCCCTTCTCCCGAAGGACTCAGGGCGGTGAACAGCCACAGAATAAAAAACACATACATACAAAAATTTAAGATAGAATAAAAATGAATTAAATAATTTGGCTGAGACAAATTTAAAATAGCCAATAATTTAAAACAAATTAAAATTTACATTTAACAGGGGAAAAGATTTAGGCCAGGCTGGCTTGATGAAATAGAAAAATCTTAAGTGCGCAATGGAAGGTGCGCAGATCCGGGATCGTCCGTATCTCCGGGGGGAGCTCGTTCCAGATCATAGGTGCCCCCACAGAGAAGGCTCTCCCCCTGGGGGCCACCAGTCGACATTGTTTGGCCGTCGGCACCCGGAGGAGCCCCTCTCTAGGGGAGCGTACTGGCCGGTGGGAGGCTACGTAGAATGTATGTAACATTGGAGTTAAAATTAAAATTAAAATTAAATATAGATTATAGATAAATTAAATATAGAATTATCCCATATATATTTGTCACCAAGAAATATTTTCTTCTCCCATGTACTATTTCAATATAATAATTGTCTTTGAACAAGAAAATTTACTGCTTGATACCAAACGCAACTCTAGGTTTATATGTCACCATCCTGACATAGCTATCCTTCAAATGTTCATGTAAATAAGACTCTAGGAATAAGCAAGCACCACTGTCTCTTACGCTCTGCTCTAAGAAACATGCTAGCATCAGTTTATAAAATATTTCAGAGTAAGAGTTATTTCTACTTTTTTTGGGGGGGGGGATTGTTCCAACAAGTAGCATTCAGTCTTGCCAGGTACAACTGTGTGTGTTAAAAGTAATGCCAAAAACTGAAAATCAATGGTTATGCCACAATATATTTAGTAGACTTTAAAAGATGCCAACTTGAATTCAAATTGCTGAAACTTATATAGACCAGCCTCCTTTCCCCTTTTTCTCTTTCTAATACCAGCTTCTCTCCTTTTTTCCTTCAGGTTTGCTTTCAGACACCCTTTATGCCTTTTTTTACTGCCCAGCAGGGGCTGCAAAAGATTTTGGGGATGAGATAATGCTCTGAATACAATTTAAAGGTTGCACAGTATCCATTGGACAAAGGTGCTTGAAATAAAGTACAGATTAAGAAGTATGAAGTACAAAGGTACCGTATTTAATTTCATTCCAGTAATTGAAACATTTGCCCATTCATTAATAGAAATAGGTAAGTGCTGTTCTGCTTTCCTTTCTGAAGCCTTTTCAATTATTTCAGCCTCTGGGTGCCGGCAAGACAAATTTGGACTTTGGCTTTTTTGGCATGTGCCTGAGATCATGAAATGATCTCAAGTGATTGTGTTGATGATGGTAATCCATTGTTATGATAATGGAGGCAGATCACACCAATCTGCCTCCAAGTCACTGATCAAGCAGAATGCTGCTGACCATGAAAATTTGTCCAATGCAACCTCAGGTGTTTACATGACAACAGATATTTGTGAGTTTATAAGTTAACATACCAACTTATTATGACATCATCATTGATTTCTTACTGAATGGAGGAGCAAGAAAGGACTTTCATTCTTCCCTTACCTTCCGCCCCCCC
>WNWU01000040.1:2337908-2350504 GCA_012654045.1 Ptyas mucosa | reverse complement strand
AAAGTATGAATAATAATGTAGGCTTTCCCTTGTTCCTTTTTAATATAGTGTTCATGATCTGCTGTGTTATGAAGGACAAGTTCGCAAAAGAGAAGTTACAAGTTTCAGGATATAATCTTGGCAACTGAATATAATACTGTGCAGTGATATATTGTGAGCCTTCCCTTTTTTAAAGTGTCTATTTAAGAAAAGTATGATTTTGCAAATTCTTTGAAGCTTAGGGAGGATTTTTCTGGAAGATATGAACAGCTAGAGGGTAGATAAGTTCTGCCACCTTCCCTATTAAATCTGCTGCATCTTTTATCTTCATTTGAGTTCAAATTGCGGTGATTTAAGGGATATTAAATTCATACCAGAACTTTCTTTTCTTTTTTCTTTTTTTTTGCAGGTGAGCAAGATAGATATTTTCTTTTACTAAAATATGAGTAACCTTAACTTACTCATAGATTTCATAGAAGACTGATGTATTCTGAATTGCAAGGTAGGAAATCTTTTTTCAGTCTCAAAGCTCTATTCCCATGAAGGAAACTTCTGAAATTTTATGTCTCATGGTGGCTGGGTCATTCCCTAATAGATGGGGCAAAACTCAACCAATAACAACAATGTGCAAATGAAATTTAGAGTCCTTTAGACCAGCAGTCACCAACTGGTGGTCCATGAGAAAATTTTGGTGGTGCGCAGAAAAATTATTTGCATTTTTTTATATTGCACTAAATCAGGGGTCTTCAAACTACGGTCCCTGGGCCGGATACATGCAATGAATGTTGGTGTTGCTGCAGAGAGTCTCCCCCTTTGGGGGTCTTCTTTTGTGGGTCAGTGGGGGCAGAAATTCTGACAGGGTCTGCTTCAGTCTCCTGGTGTGGGGATTTGGGCGAAGGCTTGAGGGAAGTACCGCTGGTGGAGAAGAGCCGGAGAGCCTTGTTCCAGTGGGACTGCATCATGGCCTGGAACTGGCTGACCATCTCAGCCCGCTGAGCCTCCAGGTGCTGGTACCTGACCTTGCACTCCTGCAGGTCTTCCTTCTGCTTGGAAAGCCTATGCTCTTCATCCTCAATGAGGTGCTTCTGCTGAGCCTCCTTCTTGGTCAGATCCAATTTGAACTGAGCCAGCTGTTTTGCCAACACTTTCTCATGGTGGCTGCTTAGCTCCAACAACTGCTTCCTGTTGGGACCCTAAGGAACCTGGGGAGGCAAGGAGTGGCTGGGAGGGGAGGGGCGAGTAGAGGCTGGCGAGGCACCCCTCCATGTGAGTGACATTGAGTTGGCCATGCCCACCTAGTCACATGACCACCTAGCCACGCCCACCCAGCCGGTCATTAGGCAGATCATATTAGTGGTCCACAGGATTTAAAATTATGAATTTAGTGGTCCCTGAGGTCTGAAAGGTTGGTGACCCCTGCTTTAGACAGTACTCATTCCCAGCACACAAGGAACTTTCCAAACTTACAGCAAGTGACAATGTTTTATGCTGGTTGGGGAATTCTAGGAATTGAGCTCCACACATCTCAAAGTTGCTATGGTTGTCAAATACTGATCTACAGGAACTAAGTATCACTAAAGAGATGGGAGCTTTACTATTTCTTTTCTAAATTCTATACCCCCCCCCCCACCGTCCTTTTCTCTCTCTCTCTCTTCATTTCTAACAAGGAAATGCCAGCATTCTTTTCAATAGCTGAAAGTTACGAATTTTTACAGACTATGGGTCTCCAAATGCAGAATTAGTTGAGGAAAATATGGATGGATGGTGAATGCTTTCTGGATTCCCTGTGTTAGTGCTTATTGAAGGGCTTCGGTTTATAAGCTTTGTGGAGCATCTAATGTTTTCTGTGAATTTCACTCTTTGGAATTTGGCCAAAATCAGTCATCAACCAACTTTGGAGATTCAGAGATCCTGGCATTAAGGAAGAATAACTTCCCTAAGGCCTCACTTTTCTTAGAAATGGTCTGTATAGAAGATTATAGTCATCTTCAATATTCAGTAGAGAAGAAAGGCAGGATATAAATCCAAAAAATATCTTAGAAAAATCCAACATTACGATAAAATCTGTTGGGTATATAGTAAGATATTTAAATTAAGATTCCCCCCCCCCCTAATTTCTAGAGGGCTGTTATCTGTTTTTAGGGTGATCGCAAGACTGATCTCTGGAGATATCCTTTGTTTGAAAGGCCATTCACTTCAAGTCAACTTTAAAGGGTTAAGAAAACATGAAAAGAAAACTCAGGGCCTTTGAGGTTGCTAATCAACTGGTAATTTGGACAGCTGATGGAACAAGCATCAAGGATGCCTGGTTTCCATTTTCCCTACTAATGTTCAGATTTCATCCAAAAATTATTTCTAAATGTACCAAATTTTGAAATTATTATATGCCAACCCGTTCAAAAGTATTTTCTTTACAAATGCAGATAGCTTATTTTTCACAGTGGTTACCCAACTGGTACAGGAAAAAAGACCTGGGCACAGTTACCGATGCTCTCTGAAATGCCTTTCAGTCTAATATTCCTAAATATGGAACATTCTAAAGGCGACATCACGGGCCAGATCAGCAGATTTTAGAAATGCTGCAATTTGCAAATGTTTAGGAAATCTTATTGAAGTGAACATCTCCTACTAACAAACTAATAAAGACAGCATGCCAGGTGCAGAAATGGAAGACTGGGAAGCTGCAGAAGCCCAGGAGATGGTAGTAGTAAACCACTTCCATATGGTGGCCTAGAAAACAATACAGACATGTCCATGAAATCACCAAGAACACAAACTGAAGGAAATCTTGTAGGGTCCCCAACATTATTGTGCTCCATTTGATGGAATGGGAATGTATTTTCTCCCCTAGTCCTAGCATGGCAAGATATTTTGTACCTTCCTTAGGCTGAGTCTTCAACTTTTCTAATAGTTGGGTTGAATCTCACAGCTTGTATAATACAATGTACACCATTAAATCAATTTTTTGAAGACAATTGGAAACTGAATTCTATCTGAATGGTTGTTCCAGCTTTAATAATGAGTCTAATCCATCTAAAGATGCACCAGTCCAAATTGGTCCCCAATGATCTTTGAATTTTTCCATCTTCCTGCTTTTGCTGTCCATCTATAATATTGCCTTTAAAACCCACAGTCCTGTTGTTAAGAAATAAAGAAATACAGAAATACAGCAAACTCAAGAAATAAACATTTCTCGAATCTGCTCTATGCAGTATTATGATTCTTTCTTGGCAGAGACAGCTCTCTGTCCTGCTGGCAGAAAGAACAGCAGTGAATTGACAGATCTGGTTCCCTGGGCTGCAGTTTCTCTGACAGTAGTTTTAATAATCTAGGAACCTTGCTTGGACATGTTCCTTTCCCTACACTTTATGAGGACAGATCAAAACATAGTCATGTTTATTTAAAAAATGTTGGGACGGAGTCTGTGCTGAGTAAAACACAACAAAATGTTTGAAGTGAAGGAAATGCAATTGTTTCGAGCTTCAGAATAATGGAGTTAGACAAGATGAAAAATGAAACTTTTGGGAAATTGAATGCGAGAGAAGAGTGAGATGGAGCGAATAGTCATGTTCCCACACCACACTTAATTTAGACAATATTAAACCAGTTAGAACTGTTTCTTGGATGTTCTGGCAATATCTAATCATACAAGCTAGGTTTTAAAGGAAGCCATTTTGAAACTTTTTGAGAGCCATTCATTTCTTGACCAGGAGAGGCCTCGTGACATGATAGCCTCTTCCCTTTGTCCAGCCCCCCTCAGTGGACATAGCTTAGGTATTGCTGCTGGTCAGGGTTGGTGGGGGAGGTATGTTCTGTGCTGTCATGACTTAGGAGTGAGTTGTTGAACGGAGAAGTTGCTTTTCCAATTGCTCTTGTCCTCTGTCTTTTTTTTAGAGAATGAAGAAGAAGGCAAAAGGATCATCTGATGTAGGTGTTCCCATGACAGGACAGATGGATGAAGCAGTTTTAACAGATTAACAGAGTTGGAAGGGTTCTTGTAGGTCATCTGGTCCAGGGGTGTCAAACTCGATTTCATTGAGGGCCACATCAGGGTTGTGTTTGACCTCGAGGGGCCAGGGTGGCGTGGCCAGGGTGGGCATGGCCATCTTGACATCACTTGTGTCAGGGCCACCTGCAGGGGCCACCTGCAGTGCTCTGCCAGTGAAAACGGAACTCTGGAGAGCCATTTTCAGCTGCAATGGCCTGCTCCAGTGCTCTGCCAGTGAACATTTTCGCTGACAGAGGCACTGTGGGCCAGTCCTTTGCTGTTTCCAGGTGGCCTCACAGGCCAGATCTAAGCACCCCATGGGCCGGATCTAGCCCACGGGCCTTGAGTTTGACACCCCTGATCTAGTCCAACCCCCCGCCCAAGCAGGAGACCCTACACCATCTTGAAAGCTTCCAATGATGAAACACGCACAACTTCTGAAGGCAACTTCTGTTCCATTGGTTGATTGCTCTCACTGTCAGAAAATTTCTCATTTCCAGGTTGAATTTCTCCTTGTTCAGTTTCCATCCATTATTCCTTGTCTGGCCTTCACATGCCAGTTTAACCTTACTGAATAAGAGTAGATATTTTTAGATTTAAGTTTAGTTTAGTAATAAATTTAGTTCCCATGGGAATTGCACAATTATGTGATCCTTTTTGCTGTCTACCCAATCTCAGCCCTTGATCAAGTCAGATAAGATATATGTGTGTGTACAAGGAATTCCCAGGTAATATTCCTTCACCAGTGTCTTTTCTGGAGCTGGGTTAGCACCAAAGTAACAAACATAGAGATTTTTTTTTCAATTTCCCAATTCTACTGCATCCGAAGTCTGCTTTCCTTTCTCATCATTTTGCTGCTTTAATAAGAGTGCGGTTATTGTTGTTTTTCTTAAAGAAAACATACTTCTGTGTTACGTTTCTGCTTTCCCTCCCTCAAGGCAGGACTAGATGGTTGTGTCTTCTGCCTCCCTCAAGCATGACCAGATGGATTCATTGCCCAACAGATTGAGGAATGGTGTGTTCAGAACTGTTTAGCCTTCTTTGGCCTTGTGATAATTGTAATTTCAAAATCATTAACCTCGACTGACAGATGCCTAAATGGGAAATCTTTCGTAGCCTCCAGAGCTCAGATGAAGAAGAATCAGGAGGAGAACCACATGAGAAATTAGAAACAAAGAGGTATCTTTCCAGCTCACCTCTGGAAGGTGAGGTTGGTTTATTTATTTAGCAGGTGAGGAAAATCCAGTTCATTTTACAAATTACAGCTTGGGGAAAAAAATTGCAGAGTGGGTGCAAATAATCAAGCCGTAATCCTATCACCCCTTCAATCAGTCGATATCATTGAACCTAGTCGGCAAAGATTGCACTGGAGATTTTATTTGAGAAAGGAGTCTTTGCATTTCAACATTACTTTATATTTCCCCCTGTATGCCGCTAAAGAGCAGTTGCAAAAAAGATTATATTGGAATGTATCCCTTCAAACTAATGCATTGTCTTGCCTCCTAGAATTCTATCCATATAAATTAATATTTGCTTAAAATTCAGGGGTGGGTTGGGGTGGAAGCAGCGTTTCCCAATCAAATGATTTTGGGGATAATTAGCTTCAGGCATGAAAATGAATCATGATGACGAAATGCCATGAAATTGGAAAGCAGCTTGATCCTAGTTACTTTTCGAAACACATGAAGCGTTGCTATTGCAGTCATCAATATTTAGATAGAGAACATTTTCTTTTTTTCTCCTCATGCAAAGTGCACTTATCTGGTATTATTCCTAGGTAAATTAAAATAATAATCTTATCACTTTATTAGAAAGGCTTGTGGAAAGAGTAACAACTGTTGTTTGACTCTATCCGAAGTAGTAGGTGATCTCTTTTTTAAAGGGATAGCCTAGTGCAGTGTTTCTTAATCTTGAAAACATTAAGATGTTTGCATGTCAATACCCAGAATTCCCCAGCCCACATGTTGGCTGGGAAATTCTGGGAGTTGAGGTCCAGACATCTACCGTGTTTCCTCGAAAATAAGACCCTGTCTTATATTTTTTTGAACCTGAAATAAGTGCTTGGCCTTATTGCCATGCGCTCAAAAACCCAATAGGGCTTATTATCAGAGGATGTCTTATTTTGGGGGGGGGGAACAGGGTAGATATTACACTCCTTGTACTCCTTGAATTACAACATTTTTCTAGCAACTGTTCGAAGTTACAACAGCACAGAAAAAAGTGACTTATGATCGATCTTCACACTTATGACCGTCACAGCATCCCCATGGTTGTGTGATTAAAATTCAAGGGCTTGTGCAACGGGCATGTATTTATAATGGCTGCAGCATCCCAGGGTCATGTGATCACCAGTTGAAACCTTCCCAGCTGGTTTCTGACCAAGCTGTAGGGGAAGCTGGATTTGCTTAATGACTACACGAATTCACTTAACTGCAGCGATTTGTTTAATAACGGTTTAATAACGGTGGCAAAAAGTGTTGTAAAATAAGGTGCGACTCCCTTAACAACTGTCTTGCTTAGTAGTGGAAATTCTGATCCCAGTTGTGGTCATTAAGTCGAGGAGTTCCTACATAGCCTTTGCACTTTGGGAAAGATATTCATAGTTTCAATTATACAAAACTTGCTCCTCCATCCCATTTCACTTCCTCCGTGTCACACACGCAATTTGGCTCTTAATCATGGGAAACATCATGCAAAAGGTGAAGTGATTTGCGCTAATGCACCATGACAGCAGTTCCCACAGCCTGTAAATACCTTTAAGTGCCTTTATCAAAGCTGTGACTAAATCTGTCAATGAGCCTGTCAAGAGATGGAGACCTTGTTAGGCCAGCAATGACTTTATTACAGGGTGGATAGATGATAGATGGATGGATGGATGGATGATGAGACAGACAGGCAGGAAGGTTACCTGCGATGGTTGCACTGCTGCTAAATCGCATCTGCCAGAGAACGAACTTGCTCCTGATAAATTATATACTCATTTCTTCAAAAGAAAGAATAGGGAAGTAGCTAATTGTTTCATAACCCAATCCAAGGCACCCAAACTTATTTTATGCTAAGTGTAATAGCGCTAATATAATTAGGTTCAACATTCCCCGCTCTCGTTTAAACTAGATTAGATAATTTCCCCCTCCTAGCTGTGCTATTTAAACTGCACATAAATCTTAATGTTCAGAAAATCAAACGTGAGTTTGCTATCACAGGTTAAGTCAACATTCTTCCCTCGCTTCCCTCTGTATCGCTATATTATCTATCATCTCTCTCTCCCCACCCCCTTCTCTTGCATCTATCTAATCTCTCAATTTAGGTAGCAATAGCAATAGCACTTAGACTTATATACTGCTTCACAGTGTTTTACAGCCCTCTTTAAGCAGTTTACAGAATCAGCCTATTGCCCCCAACAATCTGGGTCCTCAATTTACACACCTCAGAAGGATGGAAGGCTGAGTCAACCTTGAGCCTGGTGAAATTTGAACTGTCAAATTGCAGGCAGCCAGCAGAAGTAGCCTGCAGTATTGCACTCTAACCACTGTGCCACCATGGCTCATAAGGTACCACCCATCTCACTCTCAGAGTTATCTTGGACACAGCATATGCATTAGAAATGGTTCCAGTTTATAACAGCTGGATCAAACTGGTGTGATCCTCATATAAAGACTCTAGGGAGGTTCAAGTTGATTTTAAGCCTATTTTGTAGGAAGTAATACTTGCATGCTTGCCCCTGGCCTAGGCCAAGAGGCCTCAATCCGCATGCACAGGATGGAATCTGGGATCAGGGAAGAGCTGCACTGTGTTGATCACGTGGCTATTCAATTGAAGATACAGAATGTTCTATTGGATAACTTTTAACCATCCTCTAGTTTTTTTGCCAGCCCAGATCTGGTAGCCTCAGCATTGCTGTGGTTAATTTTTTAATGTTTGTTGGGGCATAAGTTCTCAGGAGATGAGGAAAAAGACATGCTTTTTAAGATTTTGCTAACGAAGCTGACATATTTATGGTCATGACAAACCATAATGGTTTGTTATGGTTATGGTTATGTTATGGTTATGACAAACACCTGGAAAAAGTGTGTCCTTTTTGTCCTCATGTCCCCGTCAGCTGTATAAGTCTTATTTAAGGCACAGCCTTAAAATCAAATATTGTCCATTTTTTTTGGAAGCCTAGCATGTTACCTGAGCAGCATTTCCCTAATTGTTGGCCTTGCAAGATAGTCCAGACAAGAAGCATATCTAGTTGAAGTACCTTTACTTTATTGTAAAGTTACATTAAAAGAAATTTGCAGATCTGATAATATATTTCTCCCCCTGTTCTGTCCCCACTACACATTAGTCTGTGTGCAGCTCGACATGCAGCTAAACCCACCTATCCTCCAACAAAACAGACCGTGTGTATAGATCTGAATGTTTTATTGAAAGAATAGGATATGGTGAAACTGGAAAAATAGGGATACATACAATTAGAACCAAATACAAGATAGACAGTATTAAGTTACAGCTGAACCAGTGGTGGGTTGCCCCTGGTTCGCACCGGTTCTATAGAACCGGTAGTAAAACTGGCGGGAGGCTCTGCCCACCGACCACGATGTCATCAGAATCCTTCTGCACATGCGCAGAAGAGCGTGCGCGCGTGCGACCAAAGCGAGTGCACGCGCACGGCCCCGTTGCGAACCGGTAGTAAAGGTAAATAGAACCCACCCCTGAGCTGAACATAACAATTTAAATTACAAGCAATTTAAATCTCACCCGTGATGCTCTGTATGAGATGTGGGCTTGTCCTTGGATGATCATATGCTTCTGCCTTCTCCAAATGCTAAAGGAAAGGGCGTCTGGCTTCCCAGCGTGCACTTGGTTTGAGAGTGCGGGCTGATGGATAAAATGGGTTGGGTCAGCTTCAAACAATATACTTGGGGCATATTTGTCTCTCCAGCCACTAGATGGGGCTAGAGGGCAACAACACTATACATAAAGATGTATAGTGTGCAGGGGTGGTATTCACTTACCTTCGCTACCAGTTCGCAAATGTGAGCGCACACACACACACTCACTTCGCTTGCACATGCCACCTCCGCACATGCGCAGGGCCTTCCATGCATGTGCAGAGCATAAAAAACGGGATGTGATAACGTCCGGGTGGGTGGGCGGAGCCTCCTGCAGTCACTGCTACCGGATAGAACCGGCTGAATACCACCACTGACAGTGTGGCATGACAACCCCCCGTCACCTTTACAGCCCAAGAAGCTAGGGAGGGTCTCTTCTGAGATGTTTGCCATGCCCATGTTCCTTCTGCATGTTAAGCTGCTTCTTATCCAGCCATTTGCTTGGTTGTGGCTCTTTACCTTGTCTCTTTACCTTGTCTCATTCCTACATACCATTATATTAATACTGTAAGTACTAAGCACAAGGTAACAAGCTCTACTCTTTGTCTTTAGTAGTTGATTAGCATCCGCTCCCTTCTGCCCCTGCTTGAAATTGACAAGGTTTTAATCAGTTACATGCTGAAGGCTTTTGGTTCCTAGCACATTCCTGCAATTGAAAAACCAGTATTTCTGATGCTGTGAAAAGCAATTTCATATATAGGTAGAACATCATCTTTTTTCTTTTGGCATGTTTTGTATTTTTTTTTTTGTCACAGATGACAAGAACTTTAAACAGTTAATGTATTCCCCTTTGCCCCGTCCCTGCCATTTGTCTTCCTTTCCAATTATCTGTGTCCCTGTATCCTCCTTTGCCTGTTGAAATATCTGATAACCTTAGACATTTTCATATATAAAGATGAAAAATATTTCTTTTTGACAGGGATTAGGCATTATGGAATAATGGGTATTATGGTAGGATTGTTATTGTGCTTGAAGGGCTGACTGTATAATAAGTATAGGGATTTTTTTCATTAATGCAGGGTTTTTTTTCTGAACTAAGAGCAGAGATTAACTTTTTGAAATGGATGGCCACGTGAATTCACATCCATCACAGAGGGGTATTGTGCAACTCCCTTTGTAGTACTCTGAGCTCTACACCCACTAGTATGGAAAGCATCACTTTCTGCCGTCTTGGTCAACAAGATCTTGTGACGCTCTGAGACAAGATAATGAGTATCCTATCCTTATATGGATTTAGAACAGCCATCAGTTCCGTGCCTCAGCCAGACCTGAATAAGCTTGCATAAGTTGTGGCATTATTAGCATCTGGCATGAGCAAAAGGTAGGCAAGAAGCAACTGGTAGAAAGCTGGTCATTTTTAGGGGAAACACCGTGCAGCCTCTCATTTCCGCAATTTGTGGGCATTGAACTGATATGAGGAACTGGAACAGCTGTTCCTCCAACCTTTACCCTCCAGATTGCCTGGGATTAACTCCAAGGATTGTGAGCCAGCCAAGGGCCGCAGGATTTAAATAAAATTAACAAGTCTTGGGAGTAGTGTAAGAATTAAAAAGTAGGTGCTGAACACTCAGTTGCTTGCGTGTCTCAAACGGAGACCAGTCAGTTGTGGATCTGATGACCTTTGGTTAGTCTTTGTTTGCTTTCTCTAAATGACTGACTGGCAGTTCTTTGTTGTCATTTGGGGACACATAATTTTTTCCTACAGAGTCATAAAGGTAGCCAACTTCTTGGATTATCTGCCTAAAAAAAAAAAAAGAATCAGCACTATTGTGGCCTTTCTCTACATCTTCCTTTCCTCACACTTTCCCTTTTCCTCAGCTCCTCCCTCCCTTTCTTTGGCCAATGAAACTTCAGCACACCTTGGCCAACAGAGCAGTTTTAATAGGAATCTTCTTTGGATTGAGTCCCAGCTCAGGTATGGACTTCAATATATCCATGCATGTGGACTTCAGCTTCCAGAATTCCCCAGCCAGCCCTGTTAGTTGGGAAATTCTGGGTGTTGAAGTCCACAGGTCTTAAAGTTGTCAAGGATGGACATCCCTGGTTAACCTAATTCAATACTGACCTGCACTGATTGGCAGCAGTTCCACAAGATTTTCCTAGATTCTCTCAGCCTTCTATCTCTCCTCCTACTTCCTGGCAATATTAGTATTTTAGTGTGGTATTTTGACATATAAACCCTGAGATATAGCACATGACAGACATTCTTAATAACATGGTGCAAGGAGGAGGGAGTTTTAGCTTTGGGGGGGGGTCCTGAATGACCCATCATTTTCTTCTCCCTGTTGATTAAAAAACAATAACAGCCGTGTCTTCTTTTGTTATTGACTTGGGCTCTTTCAAATGATTTTAATATAAATTCTTCCAGGAACGCAGCAGATGCTGGCATTTAGTGCACAAGGCTCCATATTTCCCTTTTGCCTCTGCTTGGCTAGGTTTCTCCCGCTTGCCTTCTGAAAACGGTAAGGACCACTCAGCTTCAATACTGCGGCCAGGAAAAAAAATGATTTGCTGAATATAAGGGATGTTCTTTTTATCTGGTCTATCTGGCCAAGTTAAGGTGGGAGAATGTGAAGTAATTAATAAAAGGATAAAAGAGTCAGAGATAGCCAGCCAAGAAAAGAACAGAAAACATGAAGATTAGCACTCCTAATAAGATATTATTGCTATCACCGGGTTTTTACAAACATTCCTGACAAGAACTGTTGAGTCAAACAAATACTGTGACACTCTCTGAAGTGAGGCTGTGGCCTCACTGCTAGTGGTTGTTGATGTGCCAAAGATCAGAAACCCTGCTGGGCCTGAGCTGTGATGGACATGAAATCTGAGCAAGAAAGAAGCAGTCTCTAAACACTGATAAGGAAGCTCATCTGGCTGAACAGACAGGTTATCCACAGCTGGAGCAGAGGCAAGATTCTCAGCAAGATTCTGCACTGCAGCAGGTGTGATTACATGTCTGTGGAGATTCTCAATCATCCAGGTCATGATTGTCCCAAAGATGTTTTTTCTACAGGCAACTGGACTGTTTTTTCACTGAGGAGAAAGAAGAAGGAGAAAGGAAGGAAGAAGGAAGAGAAAAAGAAGGAAGAGGAGAAGGAGGAGAAGGAGGAAGAAGAGGAAGGAGGAGGAGGAGGAGAAAAGAAGTAGTATAGTAGTGGTTAAAATTGCGGAAACCTTTTGGGAAAAGTGTATTTTTGAGGTTTGATGGCTAATAACACCACTTTTTTTTTGGAGTTTCAAGATAATTATATTCCACAGCTGGAATGGCCTGGGAATAGCCCAGACCTTAACCCAATTGAAAATCTATGGAGCCGACTAAAGAAACTTGTTAGTCAGAAGTGACCCAGCAATAAAACCCAGTTAATAGAAGCAATCATTCAATCTTGGTTTCACAATATAACAGCTGCAGAACTAAAAGACTTGGTTCACTCCATGGGAAGATGTTGTAAGGCTGTAATTCATGCTAAAGGTTACCCAAGTAAGTATTAACTGATGTGATAATTTTTGTATATCTTGTTTATTTCTACGTGTTTCACTTTTCTTCTTTATACTGTAACTGCTATTCTAATAGCAAAGCCTTTAAATTATTAAAGATTAAATTATCTTTCCATTGATATATAATTTTATGGTACTACTCCAAAAAACGTGGTGTTATTAGCTAGTTTAAAAAATACACTTTTACCAAAAGGTTTCCACAATTTTGGCCACTACTGTAGAAGGAGGAGGAGGAGGAGGAGGAGGAGGAGGAGGAG
>WNWU01000040.1:2317145-2337808 GCA_012654045.1 Ptyas mucosa | reverse complement strand
GAGGAGGAGGAGGAGGAGGAGGAGGAGGAGGAGGAGGAGGAGGGGAAACTACTGCTTTGCTTCTCATCCAAGAAGCTCTATCAGTTCTGGCAGGATGGTGGGGCTGATGGGAAGATTAGTTCTGACAAGATAGATATTTCTTTGCAGTCATCTGGTTGTTAGCACTCTCCCTGAGAGCTCTTGAGGCCCACTTTTAGGGGTTTAATCTATTCCCTGAGGATCAGCTGAATCAAAGTGCAATTGGTTGTGGAATCTTCTTGGAATGCCTGTAAGGGCTGCAATTGTAGACAGGAGATATGTGGTGTCTTATTTCTCACCCTCTGTTGAGAGAGGGGCTGCTCATCATTAACACAAATGGCCTCTTTTACCCCTCTTTCGAACCAATGGTCCTCTCTATCCCATGGTCCTCTCTCAAAGTCAACATTCTGGATACAGCACGTAGATGACAGAAAAGAAGCAAACCCATGGAAAGCTGTAACCAGAAACCTTCCCCAGCAGTGACTAAACTGCTCTGCAAGGCTGCCTTGTTCAGGGATGGATAAAAGATCTAATCATGCTTGAGGCTGAAACACGAGAGGTCCTAGTATGGGTGTTGAGGTCCTGGCAGAAGCTGATTGCAGGAAGCATTATCATCATCATTGCCCCTCTCCCACAGTTGGGTGGGAGAGAGGAAAGGTGACCAATGCTCTCCTTTAAACAAGATTCTGCCTGGGGAAGAGGAGGCATACTGTACAAGAAATAGCTTCACCTCTCCCCATCTCCCTCCCCCATAGGTACAAGTTGTCCTTGAGTTACAACAGTTCATTTAGTGATTGTTCATAGTTACAAAGTGACCCATATTACCGTCGCAGCATCCCCATGATCATGTGGTCAAAATTCGTATGCTAGGCAACTGACATATGTTTATGACAGTTGCAGTGTCCTGGGGTCATGTGATCACATTTTGTAACCTTCTGACAAGTGAAGTCAAGAGGGAAGCCAGATTCGCTTAACAATTGTGTTAGTAACTTACCTGCAGTGTTTCAATTAACAACTGTGGCAAGACAGTTTGAGAAATGGGGCAAAACTCCCTTAACAGCTGTTTTGCTTACCAACAGAAATTTGGGGCTCAATTGTGGTCCTAAGTCTACCTGTAATCTGCCCTAGTAACACTGTGCCAATGTTGTCTTCTTTCTCTTCCCTACGGAGCCCTCCCTGGAGGAAAGGCCACGCTGGAGCCATGACAGAGATGCAGCCAGAATAATCAGCACCTTAGGCTGAGAGGGACAGTTAATGGGAGAATTAATTTCCTGCTCGTGGTCAGAGTTTGGGCATTTTTTGCTCCAGGGAAAAAGGCTCTAGTGGAAACGGTAATAGTCCCTCTGCTCATTTTTCAGTCTGATTGCATTCTGAAAATGAGGATACTTGAATAGAGGTGATGATGATGGGCATTACTTTAGGGAGAAGCTAATCCACGGCAAATGCTCGCTGTCATTTTCTGGTCACTGTGACCTGCTTGATGGTGTTTTGGTGCTACCAACCCCCGCCTCCATTTAAACAACAAGTGCAGTGCTGTTTTGCGCAGACCTTTTTGTCTCATGATTGCTGAGAACGCGGTGAACCTTCTCTCTTGCCTGCTGGAGGTTGTCAGAGAAGCTTGGCCTGGCTCCCAGCGTTTTTGTTTTTTGTTTGCTTGAGAGGGAGGAACGCCTTGTCAGAAGAAGTGAGATCTGAAGATCTGCTGATCGCTGGGCAGAAGGATCAGGAGCCTGAAGGTGATCTGAAGTTGTACGTCTTCTCCAAGGATGACAACCGAAAGCACCTCTTGTGAGAATTCAGGTGAGAGACTAAGCCGAGAAGAAGTTCAGCTTTTAGCTTACTTTCCATCTATTCCTCTGGATTCTCCTGCCCATTTATTCACTCATGGAAACACTTGTTTTCAAACTCTAATGAGTGTCCCATTGCTGCCACAAAGGGAGGGCCATTTTATGAGTGTCTATGGAGATTCTCAGTCATCCAGGTCATGGTTGTCCCAAAGGTGCTTTGTTAGTCATCCAGGGTCATGGTTGTCCCAAAGAAGCCAAAATTGAACAGCCCTTTCTCAACAGAAGGGGAGGGATACAACATCACATAGCTCCAGTCTATGACACAGTCCTTTCAACAGTTCCAAGAAGGATCCATCCCCATTTGCACCACTGAGGTGACCCTGATGACACAGGTAAACCTCCAGGTGGCCTCAATTAATCTCTTAAAGAATGCAAATGACCAGCTGTCTGCAAGGAGTATAAATCCTTCCATTCCCCACCATCCAGTCAGAGCTAAAGATGCTTTGTGAATGAGAAGCAAAAAATCTTCAAAGAAAAACCAGGAAGTCCAGTTGCCTCTTGAAAAAGCACCTTTGGGACAGCCATTTTATGAACTTTCATTAGTAGGCCATTTGAGATGGAGTCCTCATGGCCGACAAACTGGCCTTCCCATTGGGCCCTGTGGGGTGACATCTCACTTCCCAGGAGCTCAGAAGAAATGCTCCTACTTCTAATCAAGCCAAATGATGCTCTGAAGTTTCCTGTATCCATATAAAGGAAAAAATAGGCTGTCCTCCTTCACTTTCCATGTTTAAATTGTTCACAGACCTATTTTGCTTCCCAGAAGTTACTTGACCTCAAATGTTGGTGAAGAGGTGATTCTAAAGTGATGAAAACGTTGTCTTCTTCTTATTGTTGGCAGGGAAAGACAGAGATCATCAAGAGGCACCTAGCATAAGAAAATATCAAATCCCTAAAAGAACTGGGAATCCAGGGAGGTTGCAGCAGAGTGCTGAGGAGATGCTTGTACAACAAACAGCATTTACATGTAGCCCTTTGTCACTGTGTAACTAAGTAAATTCAGGAGTATTTTCATTGCACCTGTTTGAATTTCTCGAAATCAACTTCTCCTTTGAAACACAATCTGAAGGCAAATTCTCTGCCATTGCATTAAGCGAGAACTGGAGAAGATGATTTTGAGTCTTTCTCTGCTTCTGCTTTTGAGCAGAAAGTGACGCTTGAGGAACTGATGTAGAAGAAGAAGAAACACCTGATGATCTTTTTGAGCCAGGCTTGGTTGGCCCCTTCCTCCCTCTCTCCTCCAACCTTCACAGGGCTGGTAAAAAAAACAGTTGTAGGGCCGGCAGCAATGGCTCTTTGGAGCCATTCAAGTGCGTGGGTTGGCAGTGAGATCTTTGATGTGAAAGAATCAGGAGAGCAAGGTCAGTTCCTGTGAGAGATGGTGCCCACGGTGGGGAACTGCCATGATGAACTACAGTGAAGTGGCAGTTTCCAAGGAAGGAGAGAGAACATTCCAGAAAGAGGTGGGGAAACAAGAGGCAGCATAGCCTGGAGTTAGAAGGATACACAGGAAGACAGTAAGGACAGCTACTCCTTAGGATCTGCCAGGGTGTATCTGTTAGGGCGAGTATGATCGAAGTTTAGTCTGGCAAGACTCTGTCTGTTCTGCATAAGCAAATAAAGAACTGAACTCTGACTGAATTGTTCTACGTTGTTCTTGGGCTTAGCTTCATAGTTTCTAGTTGAGTGAGCTGGTGAGCTCTGTAGAGCTGATTCTCATTCTATCCCCTCTCATCATCCAGTGGATCATGAAGTTAATCTTAGTTTTTGGAAGTAAAAAAAAAAGGGAGGGGGAAATGCAGAGCATGGCTTCAAGGGCTGTTTGCAATCTCTTAATGACATCTCAATTCTGAGTCACTTGATGAGGAAGGAAAATTGGTGCTCAATTTGCTCTCTCATAGGAATGTATTAGGGAACTTTTTTTCTAGGATTTTTCTCCTTTGTAGATTTGGGCCATTTTTAAATTGAATCTTAGTTTTTGCCAGACTAAATCTGGTCTTCTTCCATTCTGGTTTTGGAAATGTATTCCATAGATGGATAAAGAAAAAGATAGAATTCTGACTCTGCTTCACATAATTCCTTTTTAACATTCTGTCAGGTTGGACAAAATAAAAGTATCATCCCCAAACCTATCTCTAATTCATTTACTGTGAAAATAGTATTACCGTGAATTACAGAGACATTCCAAAAGTTTCTAAACTGTTATAGGAATATTCAATTTTTTTCCATTTTATTTTGGTTTGAATATTGGTCTTAAGCTTTATAGGGGTTTGGGGTTTGACATCATCAGTATGATGATGATATTGATGGCAATGATGCCGATACCTCATTATTTCTTTTGACCATTCAAGTGAGGTTGTCAAGGTTCTGCCCTTGTGTCTGGAGACGGTGAGGGTTGGATGAGGAGGAACAGTCTCCAACTTGGTCCTAGCAAGACTGATTATTTGAACCACCTAGATCTGAGGATATTTCATCTTTGACCTCCGATGGGGTAGCACTTCCTTCTTAAAGGTTGGAACACAATCTGGTGTGTGTGTGTGTGTGTGTGTGTGTGTGTGTGTGTGTGTGTCTTCTTGGACTTGCAACTCCAACTTGAAGAGCAGATGTCAGCTATGACCAGGAAGGTTTTTGCACAACTCCATCTGGTGTTCCAGTTGCATTCTACTAAACTGCTCTTGCAAAGCCTGGGGAAAATCCCCTCCCCTGAATTTTAACAAAAAGGACATTTTGCAGAAGTCTGGGTGTCAAGTTACAGTGATCAACTTTTTCCTCATTCTCCCCAAAGCAGACTCTTGAAAGTTAAATAAGTAGATTTATTGCAGAGAATTAGGATGAACCACATATAAGTAGTTCTCCATCTAATAACATCCAGAGTTCCTGCCCTTTATATCTATCTATCTATCAGTCCAAGATGGGAATCATTCTTCTGCCTCAATGACCTCATTTCTCAGCCGCAAAACTTTCTGCCATCTGCCCCTTGTTTGCAAAACGGCCTTTTCTGCCAGAGATTCCCCTCTCACCAGCTTCAGTCCTGACATAGCCTCCTTCTTGTGAGCAGATTGGATCTGACCAATGTCTGGATTGCCAAAGGATGCGTGCCTTTCTTTCACCAGCAGAGGGCGGTGCAGGGAGCTTGATGGTGAGGCAATTATGGCCATATGCTCGCTTAGGCTGATTTTTTATTGAACACAAGTCATCTGCGAGAGCAGGGTGGTAGGAGGGGGGAAGGGCAGGAAGAGAGAAATACGATAGACATCCATTGCCCTTTAATTTTAATATAAAATATTAGAGTGCCAGAGAAGACACCCAACATGCATTTGTTCAATTGAACCCATTTATATCATGTGAAGGGAAATAGGTGTAAAGGAAAAACCATAGAACTGTAGGTCTGAAAAAGTGAGAAGACCTGTGAAGATGCTACTTATTGAGAAAGAGAGAGGGAGGGAGGGAGAGAGAGGGAGGGAGGGAGAGGGGGTGGAGAGGGAGGGAGGGAGAGAGGGAGGAAGGGAGAGAGAGGGAGGGAGGGAGAGAGGAATGGAGAGGGAGGGAAGGAGAGGGAGGGAGGGAGGGAGAGAGGAATGGAGAGGGAGGGAAGGAGAGAGAGGGAGGAGGGAGAGAGGGAGGGAGGGAGATTCGCTGGCACACTTTAGGCGTGTGTGCTGCTGGCAGCTTTATATGTTGGGGTTGTGCTCATTTCTGTATAAGGCAAACAAACCGGAGCAAATCTGTGATTCAATGATATCTTGAAAGGTTCACTGCACATTTGCCCGCTTCGTCTTCTCCCCTCGTGGCTGAGTTAATTCCTGGGGTTACTGGATCCCCCTGGTAAGAGGGTTTGCGTGTCTGAGGCCTGTGTATGAAAACAATGGCAGCAATGAGGAGCTGACTCAGGCCCTCCAACGCATTGGCTTCATTTCACCAAAGTATTTAGATCAAAATCTCATCCGTGGAATGCAAATTGGAAGCAGATTTGGTCACAGTGACTGGAGGCAGACGTTCAAAGGTAATGTGTGTAGAAATCCCCCTCCCTCCACCCACTCAAAGATATATGATAATTTTGTTTCTCTCCCCAAAGGAACCGCTCAGCTAAGAGAGTTGGAAGGAGTGATGGACGCTGAAAATGTTAGCAAGGCTGTTTGGCTTCCTTCCTTCAGCACCGCTTTCCTTCAAGACATCTTTAATTCCAAGAATTATCAGAGGACCGTCTACTATCTAACAATATTATTTTTGAACGGTTAACCAGGCCAAGACGGATTTAAACATATATTCCCGTTAGAAGATATAGGGCTTTGAAATTCCCATCCAGACAATTCTGCCTTGCCCATTTGGCAGAGAAAGAGAAATGAAACTTGCTAGAAAAGATGATATCCTAAAAATGTTGCTAGTGTTTCCAGCATATTGTGGACTACTTTGTTTAAAGAAATGCTGATATGAAGCAGGTGTTTATTCATTGATGGTGTTTATTGCTATTGACAGTTGCCGGGTCCTGCTGTTGTAAATCAATGTATGCCATTGAGAAGATAGAGATAAATATTCTCTCTCTCTCTCTCCCTCCCTCCCTCCCTCCCTCCCTCCCTCCTTCCTCTCCCTCCCTCCTTCCCTCCCTCCTCTCCCTCTCCCCCTCCTCTCCCTGAAAGGTTGAAACATTAGCTAGAGCACAAGGAGCGAAATGGGACATCTCTATCACAGATAATTTAAAACTCATTTGTAAGCCAAATCCAGAATAACATACTTCTTTACTGGGATCATGTCTAAAAATCATTGTCATCATGGTTTGCCTCAGGTAGGATAGTTATCCTAGGATTTTTGAGTAATAATAAGTTCTTGATTTGCTGCAATTATTTGTGTAGCTACCATTAATTCCATCTGCCTCTCATTTCCAGTTTAACCATATAATCATCCAGTTCTGCCTCTTGGGCTAGGAACTATCCTGATCAATTATACAACAGGCAGAGATTTACACAGCACAAAAAGCGCAGGTTCGGTCTTTCTACGCAAGCAGGTTCGGTCTTTCTACGCAAGCAGGTCCATTTAGGACCAGGATAGTAATCTCCAATCTTATTAAATTAGCTGCACTAAATTGCAACATTTCTAGAATGGTCCATAAATGGCATTTTGGCTTTTGATTTTTACTGGAATGTTGGAGTCCCCAAAGCTGAAGCAAGTGCAAGATAGTGGCTTGGTTCACACACACACACACATACTCACACTCTTTGAGAAGGAGATTTCTATGTTATCTCCCACATATTCTCTGCTGTTTCTGTTTAAATTTCCTAGCTGCTGAAAGCATCCTGAGCTTCGGAGAAGGGCCAGCCTTGCTCCCTTTCTTCCATGTTCTTTGGAGCCTGAAGGAAAAAAGAACCCCGTTGGTAGCCTAAAAGAGAAAAAAAAAAAAATCACAAGACAATTTGTTTGCAAAGTCCTGTTTCCATGGCGACATTTATTGTGCGTATGAATTAGTGAGCCCGTGAGCAAAGCTGTACTGTGCAAGGAAGGGAAGTCTTTCCCCCGCTTCTTCCAACCCACTGCCCAAGAGATGCCTCTGACAATGCGGTTTTGCTGAGGGAGAATCCCTGCTTCCAACGGAGGAACTCCTGGCTCAGCCTCACCTGGCAGAAGGAAGTGGCTGAGGCAGCAGGAGATCAGGAAGATTCCCTGGCTGGATCCTGGGTCTATTTGTGAGAAGATGAGAAGATCCGAGGGCCCTACCCAAAGCAGAATAGAACAGAACACTGCAGAGGGTTTGGGATTTTCTTTCCAGCCCCCTGCCAGTACCTTCAGATGCATTCTCAGTGATTACAAATATCTCTCTCAAAGCAAATAATTATGGAATTAAAATCCAATCCTTTTGGTCCCTTAAGAGCTTTAGCCAATCTGTCAGCGTAGATGGGAAACGCCAAGGCAAGGAAGCAGGATGCTGCCTTATGTATGGCCTCATCAGAAGTCCATCCCTGAGTCAGTTCCCTAAAGCCTTTCCTACCCTGGAAAATGTCACCTGTGTTTTTAGGCCCAGCCTTCAACCAACTTGGGTAGGCCTTATGTGCTCAGGGAGCTGTCAGAAATGCCTCCAGATTTCTTGGCCTGGATCTTGATTTGGATCTAGTTTTATATTGTGAGTCTCTTAAGGTACCCCTATGAGATTCATGGCTGTTTTATGCACTCTTTGAAAGGCAAGGCTTGGTTTGGCTTGGTTTTAACTGGAGCCGTGCTGTGGGGATGCACACGAGCTCATTAACACTGGAGATGAGGAATAGCTTCGGAACACGCAAAATGCTGTTCCGAAGCTGTTTCAGCTTACTGCTGAAATGAAGCAGATGGCGGAGATCCCAAGCTGTCCCCAAATGGGATTATGCAAACAAGCAGGGTGGGGTACCCAAACTCCATCAAGTCACAATTGGCGGGTACCCAAATCTGCATCCTGGCAGAGGCCACTCATGAATGAACTTTCCCTCTCATGCCATCTGCTCCGGTGAGATGCATCTTTCAGAACAGGGATGTCAAACCCACGTCACGGCGGTGTTACGTGACGTATCGGGACTTTCCCCACCTGGGCTAAACCAGGCAGGGGTGGAGCCAGCACGTGACACATCTGGCCCGCGAGCCGTGAGTTTGACACCCCTGTTTTAGAAGCCCCTTTTAGACTTTTCTCAGGCCTTTACTCGCAGTAGGCCCTGATCCAAATCTACCCAAATATTTAATAGCATGGAGTAACTTTCCCTAATCAGGCGCCCTACACGAAGACTATTCCTGTACCGTTATTGTTTTTATTATACTCCATTCGAAGGATTAATTAAAAGGACAAGTTCTTCACCCTCGTTGCATTATTCAGCTTGAAGGGCTGATTCTCTTTGAGGGTACCAGATGTTGTACCAGAGATCTGTCGATTATGCCTCGTTCAGATCCTTGATGCAAGATGTTGTTTAGTTCAAAGCTCATTCCCGTCTCTTTGCTCACCTAGGGAGAGGCTTTGTTCTTGCTTCTCTTTGGGGGAACATCACAGCCAGGTTCTTTATTTTGTTCCCAAAGGCCCAGGGCTCCCCCCCTCCCTTAAAAAGAAATGAAGCTGTAACATTTTGAATTAGCTTCAACAGTACATAAATCCGCCAAATGACAGCACTTCAAAATATACTTAAGATCTGGGTTAAATCCAAGAATAGAAAGCAATATTTTGCATAGGGTCAGTTCTCAAGCCAAACTCTGCTTTGCCATAACGGGCACTATATTAGATTGTAATATATGCCTAGATTTTACCGATCAAAATCGCTCTGCAGACATCTTTTTCCAGTTTGTACCTAGATCAGACAGTAGACAATTTTTTTTAAATTCATCAATCTAATTATTTACATTTAGGGTCATTCTCAGAAACGCATTCATTGCTTTTGATATACATCCAAAGTATTTCATTTCCCTTTGCTGTTAGATATTTGGAACCCAATACTACCCAGTCTGCAGAGGGAGGGAGCCCCGAGATTAATCTTTGGAAAGTGATGGATGCAGCTAATGTGCGCTACAGAAGCGCATTTAGACTGCAATGATTTTGTGATCCTTATAATAATGCAGTAAAAAGAAGCACTACAACTTGGGTTCTATCATCTCAGTTCTTCCCAGAGCTGTCCAGAGAGAGATGAAAAAGGAAAAGAGAAGAAAGAATGTACTAAAAAGAAAATAAATACATAAAGAAGTGACTTCCAACCTTCATCACAACAAATGTAAACGTATTGTATCTTTTCATTGCATATTCTATCTCTTATTTATAAGTGAATTCATAAAACATTAATTTTTCAATTCTGGGATCAGCAAAATGTCCATAAGGATTGTCAGAACATTGCTCTCACCCAAGTCTTATTTTAACCTTGATCAAATAAACCAACTTTATATTCTTTCCTTTTACTTTTAACAGTTTTAATTGTTATCCAATCAATATTATAATAGGATTAGATTTCTTTTCAATTCTTCTTTATCTCATCACACAGATTTCCTCAAGGCTGTAACAAACCTCTTTTATAAATTCAATAAAAATAATTTTCCAGGTCATCTTTTGGCTTATCATTTGTATTTTCCTTTTAATTTTTAAAATTTCAGCCAGGTTCTTTTGTATATACAGTAAAGTGTCCTTTTGCAAATCATTGTCTTGGCCTATTATTTGTAGTTCCATTCTTGTTACTTTTTCTGTCTTGTCAGGTAAAATTTGTTCCACAGCAATTTCTTTATTAGAATAGTTTATCTATTCTAATAGTCTATAGTCTATCCATACATCCAGACATCACTGCTGATAGTGTTGTTATTGTAGTACTGTAATTTCTTGCTCCATTCTTCAACGAACTCTTTTAATGTTTCCAATGTTATAACATTTTGTGTCATTATGTAATTCCTAGTATTAATTGATGTCAAGAATAGGCTTGAATTTTTTTCTTTCTTTCTGTGGGCCAAACTCAAGACCTCAAGGAAGATACAGTAACTTATCTTTTTTATGGCTTTAATAGCCAGGATAGCAAAACTAAGTACTTAAATGACAGGCCATTTTTTTTAGTTAATTCCAAAATCTTATAGTAAATGTCAACATTCCAAATTTATCTTAACCCTAGATCCATTTGCAACATTCTTAGATCAAAATCTTATATAGCTTTTTTGCTGTTTATTTGAAACTCTTAAAGCTTATAATTAATTTTTCTTTTCTTCAGAGTTGAAGATAAGCTTTTCATTATGAAGGTCTCTAATATTTTTAAGATGGTTAATAGGCATTTTTCAAAAGTGCTTAGAAAGTGAGGTTTGGAAATTTAGTGTCCTTTAAAAGGCATTGCTTCAACTGTGAGCAAGATGATTGATTCCTTTATCTCCTGGTGGTCAAACTCATGAAAACTGCTGTCCTGCAATCTCTTTGCAAGGAGTAGCTATTCAGAACATATATGAGCAATCTCCTGTCCTTTCCTTATCTGGATAGGTTCCAGGGAAGTGGTCTACTCAAAGTTCCTTGCACTTTGCTGCCATGGTCAGCTCTGTGAATCGAGTTCACCATATCTCCACTGGAAATCTTGTTTGCTTATGTTACTGAAGACTTAGTATTTGGTCTTAATTTCTTGATTTTGAACACTTCCTGAGAAAGGAATTCTTCATTATAATTAATGGTCATATTTTCCCTCTTCCTTTTTAATTCTCAATCTTAACTTTTCTGTTACTCTTAACCCAACAAATGTCTAATCAAGAACACAAATTGTACTGTGATTTCTCTCTGTGGGTATGCCCACTCAGTTGACTTATAATATGCTGTTTTAATCTGTTTAATCTCTTTTCTGGACTGGAAGGTGATGCCTAGCTTGTATATGCAGGGTTCTGCCAGACATGATGTGGCTGTTGGCTGGACATGGCACAGCCTTGTTTTTCACTCCGACCTTGGCTCAGATGTAACTTCACTTTGCTTCAATCAGCAAAGTGTTTACACAAGCTGGGCTAAAATGCTTCTTGTCAAGCATTCAGTCATTCTAAGGCTTGGCCTGCCCAAAGTATGAATTGGAGATCTTTTGAAGGATAGCTTGCTCCATCTCATTTCTCCATTCCAAATTTAAACCTGGCCACGGTTCTTTAGTAGATAATTTTGGGCAACAGTTTTAGTATATACTCCAGAAGGATTTGATTATATAATTGCTGGTCCTGAGTTATCTGACTTAATAAAAATTGATCTGCAGAATCAGTGGGGAAAGTGGGGGAGACATGCCCTAATAGTTGTAGTGAGAGTCTACTTCAGGTGGTTGGTGCAAGGCTGTACAAATAAAATGGAAAGAAGATTCCAGAGATGCTGCCTTGTATTTACTGGCCCCACTAGAGTCAGACTATACGGCTCATCGACTCGATCGGAAACATTAAATCAACTCTAGCAAACCACAGCAAATCCATTTCATAGGAAGACTAGTACTTTTATTAAGATTGGCTATAGCACTCTAATTGTGCTGTACTACTCCCTCCCTCTTCTTACACTGCGTCTGATGAGTCATTTTCAGATATCTCATTTCTCAGCACTTAACAAAGGTCCTCTTGGCCTAACTAATTGTTCTTGCATATTTCCATCAAGGTTGTTTTCCTCACTCTCTGCACAAGTTTCCTGTTTGCCACAGAAAGACATTAAAGGAAGAAAGTACTGCAGTGGCCAGCCGGAAGCTTCACCTAGCAGCAAGGTAAACTGATTCACTGTTGTTTGGCCCTCAAGAAGTTCTTATGTGAGGTAGTGAAGGTAAGCTTGGGAGGGGGTGAGGTGGGGGAGAGGGAAAGTGGCTGAAGCACCAGAAGAGACCTGAGGAAGAGGCCAACACAAATCAGGCAGTATGTTGGCAGTATGTTGGCAGTATAATGGAGGTGAGATGTCAGCCTATAATGAAAGAGGCAAAGAGGACTCATTCAGGGAACTTGCAGGAGAAACTCAAGCCTGGTGGTGGCCCTGGTTGAACCCTTTGGGAGAAAAAAAGAAGGAATCTGTTCATCATCTTCTTAAGCTAGTGATGTTTTCCAAAATATTATCCCCCCCCCGCTTTCTTTTTCCCAAAAGAAAAATTAAACTTTTTCAGTTTCTCAGGAGATTAAACCAAGATACGCTCTCATAGAGAGGGACTCCTCCGGGTGCCGTTGGCCAAACAATGTTGACTGGCGGTCCCCAGGGGGAGAGCCTTCTCTGTGGGGGCACCTACTATCTAAAATGAGCTCCCCCCAGAGATATGGAGGATCCCAGATCTACGCACCTTCCACCGCGCTCTCAAGACCTTCTTATTCCATCAGGCTGGCCTGGCCTAATTTTTCCCTTTTTCCCCTTTTTAAAATGCAATTTTAATCTGTTCTTAATTATTGGGGTGTTTTAAATCTGTCTTCGGCCAAATTGTTTAATTCGGTTTTATTTTGTTATTAAATTTTGTATTCATGTGTTTTATCTTGTGGCTGTTCACTGCCCTGAGTCCTTCGGGAATAGGGCGGTATATAAATCAAATAAATAAATAATTTTTTAAAAAAAAGATGCATTTGGATTTCATAGTATGCAGAAGAAAGGGATGGACTATACTATCAGGAAAAAACCCTACTTTTTTAGGAGTTGAGCCATTTTGATAAATCCTGCATGCAGCTGCTACAAAAAGGAAAAAAAAAAGCCCTTTGGAAATTAACAGATTAATCAGCTTTAAAATCATGACCTAAGCATTAATGGCAGAATGGAGCTTACACAGTACATTCATGTACTGTGGAAAATTTGGTTATCCCTGTGATTTGCAACCGAGTATGTTACTTTACATTACAGCAACAGATGATTTCTTCCCAATCTGTAAATTCTCTGGTAAAGACAGGCTTTCAAACCAATGCAATTGGTTTGCATCACACGCTTCAGGGGAATGAGGAACCGAGGGAACTGGGGAATGAGCAGCAGCTGAGGAGCAGTTTTAGACATTTGGGCCTTCTACAGTTTTCTTTCCAAGTTTTAAGCAAAAAAACCCAACAACCTTGCAGACACCTTTAAATGGGTCTCTTTTTTCCAACTTGCTCACTATAGCATGCAAGTAAACTATTGGCATTATCAAAAGTTCAAATCCACGGCCACACTGTTTACATGGGGCAACACTGCCACAAGCCATTAACTTTATGGAATTTTAGCTATGGAAAAATAGTTCTTATCTAGATTAAAATTAGGCACCGCATCACAGCTTGACTCAAGCAGAAATTTGATGTGTGCCAAACCAGACTACTAAAGGTCAGGAATACATATTAAGTTTAAATCCAACACAATTGGGCAGTAATTTATAATTCCACTTCAGCTCTCTCCAGTGCATGCTGAGTAGAAAGTAACTGCATAAAGGAAAAGATTGGGTGATGGAACTGCCAATCAATGCATGGGAATGCATCGTATTTCTTCTAGTTTATATTCCAGGAAAAAGAGGGAACTGGAGAAGGATTTGGAACAGATGAGAAGAAGGAAGGTTTGAGAGAGGCTCAGAGCCTAGGAGCTATACTATTTATCACAAACACTATTTAAGGGGATCATGAGCAATAGCAAGAGCATTTGGACTTATATATACTGCCACATAATGCTTTACAGCCTTCTCTAAGCAGTTTACAGAGTCAGCGTATTGCCCCCAACAATCTGGGTCCTCATTTTACTGACCTCGGAAGGTTGGAAGGCTGAATCAACCTTGACCCAATTAGGATCGAACTCCTGGCAGTAAGAATGCAAAGCCAGCCTACAATACTGCATTCTAACCACTGTGCCACCAGGCTCTTACAGCATATATGAGCAGTATTACCAGAAAAGGAGCAAGGAATATATTTCTGCCTGGGTTCATACATTGTGTTAAACCACAGTTTTGTTAACTACATGGGCTGATGATTCATATCTTACATTTGGCTAGGTCCATACACCATAGTAAGAAGTAAAGCATTTTAAAAAATTAATTTAATGTTTTACTTGCACACCACCCAGAATCCCTCTGTGAGGAATATGGGTGGTTTTAAAAATTTGATAATAAAAAATGATTGCGTTTTCACATTGCACTAAACCACCAAAGAACAAGCCACATTATAACTTAGAAAGATATATGAACCTAGTCAGGGGGTCTTCCTGTATTGCCTCATGGCTCTGGCTCACAAAGGTTGGCCTCCCTCCTTCCTCTGATCTATTTGACCCATTGCTGCCCACATTAATCGGGGGCTCTTAAACCATGTTGGAATGACATTCTCCAGAATGCCTTGTTATCATGAGAGATCCCAGTTGGAAACAGCTAGCCTGCTCTGGTTTGACATTATCTTTCCAGTTTTGGAGAAGTGCCTTTCCCAACCTTTCCTGGAGATGCTGAGGATTAAATTGGGACCCTCTGCATGTAGATGAGTTGTTCTACTGATCGGTTGACAGCATTGAAGTCCAGAGCTTTGTTTTACAGTAATTCCATAAAATGACATGGCTTTCACCGAATCACTTTAAATTACTCAGCTGGCCCATTTCATATTATCTTTGTTGCAACAGACTTGCCTGGACAAAACCAACAAAATAAAACACCTGAGGCTTGCTATTTGACAATTGCCTTATTGGTTGTTCCATCATGCAAGTTGCTAGCTGAATGGAGAATGAGTGGGAAACAACTGATATTTTTTCCCAGCAATTCTAGAAGATACCTAAACCGTCGCAGAAGCACAATGCATAGATAGGGTTTTTTCTTCTTTTGATAGCATGGTTTCCCATATAATTTCTTGCCATGTGACTTCTGAATTGCTTCTCAAATGAGTGATGTGCTGAGAAGCTTCTGGAGCTTACTCACCCTGGGCCCCTTTTCCTGCCCTTCTGCTCCCCTGCAGTATTGCTACAAGAAGGGCTGATGGAGGTAAATTAAATATAGCTTCTAAGTCCCCAAAGCAGCCTATTTTGACAGGGCCATGGAAGGACTTTGCCTGTCTGTGCCACCAGCAAGAAAAGAGGTTTCATGTCTGTTAAACGTTTGGGACTAAAGCTAACATTTTAAAAGGCTCTCCAGTTTCATTCTTCAATTATGTGCTTTCTGTGAAGAGCTACCAGCATAGAATTAACATCACTCTAAGAACTCCGTGGCATCTTCTGGATGGCCAGAAGAGCAGATGTCCTGAGCATTATTGAGGTTTCAAGAGGTATGCGATAATTGGATGTCACAGGTCAGGTAAAACCATAATGGGATTTTATTTGGATTTAGCTTAAAATATTCTGTGAACTCTGCTGTTGTGATTTTTGGCTAAACCAAGGTCTCTGGATAAATGCTATGAATGGGTAGTGCTATTGTGGCTTCTTAAAACATGGTTAAAACAAACCATGGCTTTTTACAAGCATGCACAACCTGAGGCCCCGGAGCTGCAAGTGATCCTGCAGGCCTTGAGTTTGGCCTGCAAAGATCTTCTACATGTTATTAGTAAATCATAATGTTTAGGGTGGCATAAGGAGGACATTTTAAACAATGTAACTGGAACATAAATCATTTGTGTTGTGTGTGGTTTCAAGTCAATTTTTGACTCCTGGCAACTGTCTGGACAAGTCCCTGCAGTTTTCTTGGCAAGATTTCAAAAGTAGTTTGCCCTTGTCTTCTTATTCCTAAGGCTGAAAGAAAGTGACTGGCCCAAGATCACCCAGAAGTAGAATTCATGGTTTCCTGATTTCTAGCCTGAAATCAAATCTAGTTTTAATTCTGATTCTTCCCAATACTTTTGGAGTGTGACCAGCACTCTGTTCAAAGGGCAAGTATGGCTATTGGCCTGGAATGAAGTGGGTTTATTATTATTATTTTTAGTGCCTTCAAACCAGTGTTGACTTATGGTCATTGCCTGGACAAATCTCTGCGGTTTTGCTAGCAATATTTTTAGAAGTGGTTTCCCATTGTCTCCTTCCTAGGATTGAGAGATGCCCAGCGACATCTCACAGCAGCTGTAGCCATTTGTGGATAGTGAAAAGTGGGTGTTGAGAGTTATGGTTGAGTAACTTCATCCAAATAGCTACATGTTCCACAACGTGGACAATGGAGACTATCCAAGAATGTGAAACAGGCCAAAGAAATCAGACCTTTGGTTCCACTAGCAGTGTGATCCATGCAACAGAATGCTGTACTAGGTACAATGCAAAAATATTACTAAAATAATAACACATTGGAACTTGGAATGGATATAACCATCCCCTCTATCTGCTAGTTGCCTTCAATGCCCAATTTTACTGGTAGTATATATATATGTGGGTCTGATCCAAATGATTCCAGACAAGGAATTATTCCATTTCTTCCTTCCTTCCCTTTTTCCTTTTCTCTCTTTCAGAAAAAGATGCTCAGAAGTGGTCCTTTTAAGTTACCGCCTGAACCCATTGATTCCTGTCCTTTCTCAGGGCCCTTCATTTCCTTTATAGCAACATTTTCAACATGCAATGAATACCATCAATCCTCCCCACCCCCCCTTCAGGCTTAATGTGCTTATTTTTCGTTTTGGTCTTCTTACATCTGTCTAGCTTTCCAAACACTTATGGCTTCCTTTTGAATTCTTTCCAATTCGTTCACCTTAAAAATTAGGCCATTAAAAAAAAAAAACCATACAAGGACTGTCCGTTTCTCCAATCTGGAGAAAAAAGCTTGGTTGTGTTGGTTGCCACTTCCAGTGGTGGTGGTGGTGTTGCTACTACAGTCTCAAAAGACCTTTTGTATTTTGAACAAAAAAATCCATGATTGCTGACATGTTTGGCCTATGATCTTTTTTTTAAAAATGATTTTTATTAAACAATTTCCTTCATTTTATCTCACAATTTTCATCTTTACAGCACTTCGGTATCAGTATACCTCATGTACATACAGGTTATTTTCATTTTTCATATATACATACCTATTCCTTCCTAATTATTAACTAAAGATTAGCAACATACATTAATCTATATACTGTGTGCTTGTTATAGTTACATAAATATATATATATTGCATTTTTATCACATCGTATCTTACTTTAACATCCTTAAACTTTGCTTCTATTCTCTAACCAGTTGTACCATGTATTCCAGATCAGATAATATTCAGTTTCTCCTCTTTCTTTTATTTCCATTGCCAGTCTATCCATCTCAGCCCATTCTAGCACTTTCCTTATCACCATTCCATCAGAAGGTATACTTTCAGTTTTCCGATATATGCGTAAGCAATTCTGGCCGCTATTATATGTAGCATTATATATTGGGGTTTTTTTACTATAATTTCCTATTAATATTGGCCTATGATCTTCTTTAACTTTCAATCACTTTGGCTATTGCCAGTTTTCTCCAACTTGGTAACCATCATCAACTACTTGTTTGGCTCTTCAAATCTAACTACACCCTATTTGGTCTGAGGCAGGGGTGGGTTCTACTTTCCTTTACTATTGGTTTGCAATGGGATTCTGTGCACGCGCAGATCGTCGATGATGACATCTGAGGCAGTGGCCAGGACCTCCCACCGGTTTTACTACTGGTTCTTGTGAACCGGTCCCAACCGGGGGCAACCCACCACTAGTCTGGGGGAATCTTAAAATCTAGGCAGCTTCTGCGTTAAAAACAGATGCTCCTCCAGATAAGCAGATCCTAAGCCATTGAGGGTTGATAATCAGTGGAGGTCTTTCAATGTAGATGGCAATTGGATTGTTTGTTAATTAGCAGCTTATTTGGCACACTGGCCATGTTTCCACAATATAATCCAAGGAATGATCTAAGGGTTGTATTCATTCAGTATATGAAGCTTGCTAGTGCTAATTTTGGTTAGTTGGGGGACACGTCATACATTATGCAAATCAGTGGTAGATTTCTACTGGTTCGGCCTGGTTCGGGCGAGCCGGTAGCAGTGATGATGAGCTGAGAGCAAACCGGTTCTCTCTGATGGTTAGCTTGGCCCTCCCGCCCGCCCGTGCATTATACATATCTTATATTTGGTCATTTTTAGCCCAGCTCAAAGGCGCAGCAAAGCGGATTGCGGCCTCTCAGCTGTTCTGTAATACACTGCGCTTACATGGAGGGCACGCAAAGCGCGTGCATGAAGCAAACCGGTGGTAACACCGGTTGAAACCCACCACTGATGCAAATCCAGTTCAATGAATTATGTGAACTCAGAAAATGAGTTATATGAACCCTACCAACCTAGGGGTTGTTCTATGAAGTTAGAGTTAGGGTTGGTTGCACATCCCCCGAAATGTCTCCAGCTATTGAAATGGTCAGAGGAGACTTCAGAAGCAAATAGGACAGAGCTTCCCAAGGCAAAAAGAGGCACTCCTTCCAAGTTTTGTACTAGCAATGACAGTCTGATTTTCACCAACCCCTTCTTGATAACATAAGGTTGTTACATTAGTAGTTGCCAACCAACTTCAGGTGAAACTTCTGGGTGAAGTTTTATTGTTTTTGTACCTCACCTGAAACAAAAACAGCCTTGATCTTCCTATGAAGTCATCTTCACCAAGAGGAAGAGCCAAGCAGAAGAGAAACTGCAACCTCTTGGTTCTTTTGAATGTGTCCAGCCTATCTGGACAGGATTGAGGATCTGTGTTGGAGCAATACACATTACAATGTTTTGCTCTTATTTGACTAACCATTCGTAGAAGATGCTGCTGGAGATTTCAGCTCTGTTTTGTTGCAATTGTGTTGTGAACTCCAGGGTTCAATTTTATCACTACTCTGTTTAACAACTGCATTGAGCTGCTGGAGGACATCATCCAGAGACAGCCACTGAGAAAAAGATTACACCAGCTTTATACCTCTGACCTTTCCATTCAGGCAGTGGGTGTCCTTCATTGAGCACAACAGTGGTCTGGATGAAGGCCAGTAAATTGAAGCTTTGTGTAGCTCAGAAGGAGGTACTGGCCATGAATGATCTATTGATCTAAGTGAGTCATGTCCAACCTGTTCTGGAGAGAACTGCATACCCTTCAAAAGTTCAGGACAAAATTTGGGACTGTTCTTGCTTCTGTTACTGTCACAAATCATTTGATAGCGAGAGGAACCTTTTATCAGCTCAAGAACTTACAGCAGCTTGAAGCTAGTCTACACATAGTAATGACCACTCCAGGAACATCTTCATGGCATGAATGCAATGCACTGGACATGGGGCTATCTTTGAAGACAGTGCAGAAACTTCAACTACTTCAAAATAGTGCAACAGCATTACTAGGAATAGATAAGATCATACCGTTCAATTTCTGGACTCAATCCAAATGATTTTTTAAAACATGAACAGATTGGGGTTTGACTATATCCATGTTTAAAAATAACTCAAAAACATAGTAAGGAGGTTACATGGTGAAATGGAAAAGCTCCTTCCTGCCTCATTGTGCCATCACTCATTAGTTGGGTAACAATATTTTCTTCAACACATTTTGTTAAGTATTGATAACTTACCCTAAAGAAAGCAAGCAAAATAGCAATACAATATAAATAACCTGGAACTTATACACTAACAAGTCAGTAGAACTGAGAAGGATATACAGCATAGCAGTGTAACTCAAAAGCCTGGGGGAAAAGTCAGATTTTTACTTGCTGCAATTACAAAACCTGTGTGTGTGTTTGTATCCCAGAGGAATAGCATTGCATAATCAGAGAAAGAGATCTGCATTCCACAGTAATGGAATGCTAAGACGACGATCCACAAAATATACACAGGGAGAGACATTCCTTTTGAGGATTTTCAGGTTGCTTAATTTGAAAGATGGAAGTAACTCAAGAAGGCTGTATAAATACAGTCCTCTAAGAACTCCTAGAACAGGGGTCTCCAATCTTGGCAACTTTAAGTCTCGTGGACTTCAAAATTCCTTTGCTGGCTGAGGAATTCTGGGAGTTGAAGTCCACAAGTCTTAAAGTTGCCAAGATTGGAGACCCCTGTCCTAGAATAACTTCTGTCTTACCAAGGAGCTCCTTACCAAGGAGTTTACCATATTAATCTCCCATTTTTTCACATATTCCACTCCAGCATTACCTTTAATGTATTGGTTCTATATAGAATTGTCACCTTAGAACCTAGAGATAAAGACACATGGTTCCATTCATCTAGTTTTTCTGGGGCTCTGATTTCTGTTCTCTCTCCCCCTCCCCCCCGCAAAAAAAAATTAAGTTCAAGCTAGCAGAAGGGCATAATTTGGGTGATTTTGTCAGTTATTTTAAAAGAGCCTCCATATTCTTTTATGTACTCTGAGAGCATATGCACCAAGACAAATTCCTTGTGTGTCCAATCACACTTGGCCAATAAAGAATTCTATTCTATTCTATTCTATTCTATTCTATTCTAGTCTAGTCTAGTCTAGTCTAGTCTAGTCTAGTCTAGTCTAGTCTAGTCTAGTCTA
>WNWU01000040.1:2276683-2317135 GCA_012654045.1 Ptyas mucosa | reverse complement strand
TAGTCTAGTCTAGTCTAGTCTAGTCTAGTCTAGTCTAGTCTAGTCTATATTCTAAATCAGAAAGTCGGATCTTTTTGACTTTGGCTCCCAGTTGATGCAGCTAGCATGGCTGTGTCAAGGAATTGTTGAAATTATATTCCGAAATACTCAGAAAATTCCAGAAAATTCATTATCTTAAGCCATCCAGAAGATCATTGGGGTTCTTGAACAGAAAGGTCCTTCCCATCCAGAAAACCTTGGAAACATCACATGTGGTGGTTGCACAGTGGTTAGAACACAGTATTTTCAAGCTAACTCACTGCTCACTCGGGAGTTCGATTCTGACTGGCTCAAGGTTGACTCAGCCTTCCAGCCTTCCGAGGTGGGTATAATGAGGACCCAGATTGTTGGGGGCAATATGCTGACTCTGTAAACCACTTAGAGAGGGCTGTAAAAGCACTATGAAGCAGTATATAAATCTAAGTGCTATTGCTATTTGGGGAGCTGTTCCATAACAAGACAAGTTTGTCTCTTTGTTTGCAATATATTTTTATATCAGGAAGTCAGCCATAGTTTGACTAAAATCTGGATGGGAAAGCATTAGGGTGCTGGCTCCAAATGTCTTTTAGAAGCAACACTCTTAATTGAATTACACTTTTTGGTGATTGAAAAACTCCTTCAAGGTGAGTTTGACTAATTTATCAGTGTGATCTGCCTTGCACAACCAGATGAATTTGACCTATCTCTATGCACTGATGGGATTCACATATTATATTAAGTCATAATGTGATTTGGTGACTCACCCTATGTATAAATCCAGTCATTGTGGTTTGTAACAATGATGTATATGTTAGTGCAACCCAATCAATTTATTCAATTAACAATGGCTTAGCAAAACAAGGATTTTTTCCTCTGTTTTGTTAAACCACTGTTGGATATCAGGGCTTTTTGGATGTCAGGGCTTCTTTCAAGGGAACTGTGAAATATTAAAATCCTATTGAGGTGTACTTGCTTCCTTGAACTCCCAACTTTGCATGGTTTTTTTCAGAAATAGATCAGTCTTCAACCTAGTTATTTTTGCAATAGAGATAATTGAAAAACGCAATGCACACTAACTTTCTCTTCTTTGTTTTATATAGGTAATCTTTTCTCATTTATATCTCCATCTTATTTTCATAACAATGGAGTATCGAAGTGGTTCTCAACCTATGGTCCACAGACCCCTGGGAGGGCATGATGTCATCACAGGAGGTCCTCGAAGACTAGAAGATGATTGTTATGATTTAAATCTTGAGTTAAGTCTTGGGGGTCTGTGGCCATGGTCCGTGGCCACAAAAGATATTTAAAGTGGGCCCGTGGTGAAAAGTTTAAGAACCACTGGATTATCACAATAGACCTTACAGCTGGCCTCTGTTTTCATAATCTACAACATTTGACTTCTTTGAAGTTTTGCGTTGTGCGATCGCCTCTGTTATAGATACATGGATCCTTAATGGGCCCAAGGGAAGCTTTTATTTCCAAAGGCTAATAAGTTGCAGCCTGATTACCTAAATGTGGAAAATGTTTCACCAAGCTCAGAATGGGATTTCTTAGAGGCCTAAAGTATCCACTGTATGCTTTCAGACATGCCTATTTATAGCAATAATCATAACCTTGATGTCTTGGTTTACTCTGATCTATCTGGCGTCACTTGATGCCAGCTTGAGAAAAAGAAGCCATTCTTTGCTGTCCACAAGAGACAGCTTCTCTAGTTCTGTTCTCCTTATCTGATGTAAAAGCCACATGTGTTTTTTCTTAAATTTTGGGCTCTTATTATTAAGGTATGCATTTATATTTGGCTCTTAGACCCTTGATTCTGAGATTGTCTCGCATCAACAAAGAGTATCAGGACTAGCTATTCAGCCAGCATACTAAACCTGGCTACTCATTCAACCCATTTTCTGGATTCGTACCATCACCGAACCCTAAAATAAGAAAGTTAGGTATATCTGTATAAGCGAAGTCTTTTTTTTTTTAAAAAAAAGCAAATAACAGCCAAGGTTAGCATGCTGTGCCAATGCATCTTCTTTAGTGTTATGTGAACAGAATCTCAAAATTACAAATTAGACATAGACACACAACCGAAGCAAAGAAGGTGAAGAGAAAAAGAAACAGAAAGAAGTAGTGAGTCATGTGTTACACAGATAGGCATCTTGGAAAGACAGACCAGCAGTCATTCTGAACTTCCTTTCTCAGAATTCTTGATTGAACAGCTGTTAGCCAATGGAAGGGTCCAAATGTCTTGCCTTTCTGTTTTGTAGTGTTAGGGCAAGAGTCAAAAGAAATACAGTTATGGATGGGCTGAAGCAGGCTCTTGCCAAACTCCCTGTAGATGAACAGCGGGGAAGTCTTGGTTGATGAATGGGACCAAAGGGTGCATTTCTTCAATTTGCAATCCTAGGTCAAATGTTGCAAAAACTATCACCTGAAAGAGAAATTGGCCGTAGGCCTGGCTTTTTCAGATCCTGCCGTGTAGAAATAGAGGGAATTAACTAGTTCCTTGCATTAGTCTGTCTAAATATAGAAATGGCTCACTTTCTTTTTGTGGTAAAAAATCGTTGCAAACATTATTCTTGTAATGATTGATATGAAAAAAGGTTGGGTGCCTTTTTTATATACCTTTTCCCCAAATGTACTCATCTTTTTTGGCAATCAGTTTTCACTGTTATATCTATTTCCTCATCCTGGTTATGGAACTTTGAGATGGGATATAAGCCCAAATTCATGGGAAAGAAAGAAGGAAGCAGGAACACCCAGATTTCCAGGTTTCCCCCCCCCTTCCCAATTCACCTAAAAGACAGTAAGAAGCAATTTCAACCAAGCGTGGTCAGAACTGTGAAGCAGTTCCACTTTCTTGGCTTTAAGCCTAATTGTTTTGCATCCCACCCCCACTCCCAATAGAAAACCAGATGGAAAACTACCAATTGAAGACATTTTTCCTGCTTTCTAGTCCTAGAGCAACTTTACCTCAGCATACCTTGGCAAGCTATGAGATTAACATATGCATATACTTCAAGTACTGTATATGCATCCTTCTTGGTTGCTAAAGACTAGAATCAGTCTCATTTAGATTTTTAAAAGGCCATCTTCCATCTTTCTCAGCAAGAGGAATAGGCAGTTGGCCTGGATCCAGCTGGTGAACCTCCAAGTTTTTCTCATCTTCTATGAGAAAATTGATGCCCCATCATTCCATCTGTTTCAGTTAATAATTTGTCTCATGGTGCTTCTCTTTTCAGTGAGTCTTCTCCAAGTGTCATCCTCAAATGCTTCGTGGGTATGTAAGTACCCCCGAACTAGCAGCCTAACCTCTCATCCGAATACTTACAATTTGACTGTCTAGTATCAAAGCTCAGACAAAGTTGGGCAAGTGCTTCTAGCTGCTGAGATGGCCTTTCAAATATCTGAGCTGTCAAACCTTTGAGATTTGAAAGATTGCCACCGACAACACATATTTGCCCAGGAAACGGTGTCTTTTTTATATTTAATTTTCCCCCCATGTGCATATTTTTAATTGCAAAATTCAAAGATGTGTGAAAACCAAATGATAATTGAAGCTGATCTGCATATTACTTTCGGAACTAGGTCAAGTCATATTAAAGTGAAAACAAAATGAATTATGCCCTCACTTCTAATGCCTGTGCCTTCAGTAGCTGCAGTTCCACGTGCGGTTCAGCCAGAGAAAGAAGTGGATGAAGTAGAAAGCATAGCAAGCAAAGAATATGTCAACCTATTCTCCAAAGCACCTGAAGGCAGGACAAGAAGCAATGGATGGAAACTAATCAAGGAGAGAAGCAACCTAGAACTAAGGTGAAATTTCCTAACAGTTAGAACAATTAATCAGTGGGATGACTTGCCTCCAGAGGTTGTGGGTGCTTCCACACCGGAAGTTTATAAAGAAGAGATTGCACAACCACTTGTTTGAAATGGTGTAAGGTTTCCTGCTTGAGCAGGGGGTTGGACTAGAAGACCTCCAATTCTGTTATTCTGTTATGTAAACACTGCACGTGAGGGATGAGTCATTTGCCCTGGGCTGTAAACTCCACCAGAGTTTACATAATGGAGATATATTTCAGTCACCCCTCGGGAGCCATTGTTTTCCTATTCCTGCATTAAATGTTTTAAGTTAGAACTCTCATTATACCTGATCATTAGAACTTTTGGCTGGAGTTGACCAGAGTTTGTAGCCCAAGCATCTGAAGCTTACGAGGTTCTCCATTGTTGCCTTAACACTTGAGTGCACAACCTGCAGTTCAGAAGCCACAGGCGAGCCCTCTCCAAGCTCATTAAATCTCCAGTCCCTTCTGTAGTTGCTGCCAATATTTGGTAGGTACATTAAATGGTTGTTAAAGTTGGATACATTGGGGGAATCTGGATTATGAGGCATAATCCAGCCAAACCAGCAAACAGAACTGAAGAAAAATCTGGTTCTTCTCATCAACATGTCCGGTTCTGCTTTGGCCACTCTCACTTATCCTGCTCTGATCCTGCAAACTTATTACTCCCAGGGGAATGGATGGAAGCTAATCAAAAAGAGAAGCAACCTGGACTTAAGGAGAAACTTCCTAACGATGAGGACAATTAACCAGTGGAACAGCTTGCCTTCAGAAATTGTGGGCACTACATCATGGGAGGTTTTTAAGAAAAAATGGATAACCACGTATCTCAAATTGTATAGGTTCTCCTGCTTGAGTAGGGGGCTGGACTAGAAGACCTCCAAGGTCCCTTCCAGATTCTATTCTATTCTATTCTATTCTATTCTATTCTATTCTATTCTATTCTATTCTATTCTATTCTATTCTATTCTATTCTATTCTATTCTATTCTATTCCATTCCATTCCATTCCATTCCATTCCATTCCATTCCATTCCAATTCCAATTCCAATTCCAATTCCAATTCCAATTCCAATTCTATTATTTCTATATTCCTGCTTACCCTCAAGATGTCCTCCAGTTTCACTCATCTGGGGTGCCAGATCTCAACTGGAGACTAGACGGTCTCTAATTTTTTTTTTTTAAATTTGATTTATATGCCGCCCTTCTCCGGAGACTCAGGGCAGCTTACAATACGTTAAGCAATAGCCTTCATACTTTTGTATATTTATACAAAGTCAGCTTATTGCCCCCACAAACTGGGTCCTCAATTTACCTACCTTAGAAAGGATGGAAGGCTGAGTCAACCTTGAGCTTTGGTGAGATTCGAACCTGCAATAATTGCAGGCAGCTGATGTTAATAACAGGGTGCTTTAGACCACTGACCTTTCCTTTGGGAACGAAGGCAGCTCTAGCAAGGTTGGCTGACAGCTCCCAATCCTTTGCCCTGAGTCTGTTTATGATGTTGGGATTTTGCAAAGTTACACTTACCTTTCCTCATTGTGTTGTAGCTTGGGTATAATTTAAGGTAGTTTTAATGGACTTGTAATTGAGTTTCACGTGCCACGGGCTTGTGTATCAAGGAGAATATATCAATACTTAGCATCCTCTGCTGCTAATGAGAATTTGCATTTACTTCATTTTGGTTCCAGGGACATGATGTTCTACACCCCATCTCTTGGTTAGGATATTGAAGTCAGACCTTGTTATGCAATATAATGTTAATGACAGGCAGGAAGCCAAGTCTCTTAAAATAGTTAATAACATTAACTTTGCTTAAGTAGTGGATAGAAAGAGGGGAGAGAAAAGTTTGTCGTTTATGGTAAAAAAGCAAGTACAGGTAAGTAAGTGTAAGTAAAAAAGCACTCAATATCCAAGAGGGAAACAGTCACCATATTTTAGTGATGTGGTACTGAATGTAATACTGAATTTTCCTGCAAAGCTATAGTGGGAAGAGTTGCCTACAGAAGTGCCTGAGCTCACAAATGAAACTACACAACCTTCTGTACATGAAATTGGGAGCAAGTCTCAATGCACGAAGGAGGCCTTATTCATGGCTAGGACTGGGCTATCCTCCATGTAATGAAATATGTCAGTTTTCTGTTATCTAATCAAGGCAGACAGGAAGGCAACTTAACTCATGTGGCTGTCTATAACAATAGTCTTACTCATGGTGCACGTCACCGTATTTCTATTGTTATACTACCAGATTTCTTTAAATGTGTTCAAATGTGTGCATGACAATGGCTCTTCTGGCTGCAAACACCCCCATCACCTCCCGATTCGAAATAGATTCATTAAAAATAACATGTTGTCATTTGGTATCAATGTGATTTCCTGTAATGCTGTGTCTCTGAAGATGCCATAACGGATAGAATAGCTGAACTCAAGCAACCAACATTAGCACTGAGAGAGAAATCTTTTGGAAAAGAGACTCTGGCAGCTAAGTTGCCCATGTGAACTCTGCATGCACTTGTCTGCTATCAATGGGATATTTCAGAGTGTCTTTCCAATGAAGACTTGCTTTATTTTTAAAGGCAACTCACATCAAGAGAACATAACGTATCAACAAGCTCACTAAATAACTCAAACAGTGTCCTGGAAAATATTTGAATCTATGGCACTATATAGCAATAGCAATAGCACTTAGACTTATACACTGCTTCATAGTGCTTTAGAACACACTTTGAGTGGTTTACAGAGTCAGCATATTGTCCCCAACAACCTGGGTCCTCATTTTACCTACTTTGGAAGGATGGAAGGCTAAGCCAACCTTGAGACAGTCAGGATCAAACTCCTGGCTGTGGGCAAAGTCAGCCTGCAATACGGCATTCTAACCACTGAGCCACCAGGGCTCCTATAGCTGTTTCAAAAGCAGGTAGGTGGAATCCCACCCGATGGGTACAACCTGCCGAACCAAGATCAGGAAGGTCCTCACCAGACTTGCCATTATCTATATTGATCTTGTTTGCTGTGTAATTCAGCAATGAATGGCAACTTTGTGTGATCAATATGCATCCTGGGATCCTGCATCACGTAACATGCTAGCTAGAGGCTACAGCTTCAGATATCCTGTTCATTGTGCTCCTTTACTCCAGTATGCAGTGTGTGTGTGTGGGAAACAAGACACTCTCCAACTGGACTAGATGTTTGAAAGTGACTCAATGCTTGCTACAGAAACTGCTTCTGGCCGCAGTCTTGATAGTGCCTTCCTGCAACCGTAAAAACAGGGAGAGCTCCATTCATTCTTTGAGGCGGGATACAATAAGGTTTGACAGTTAATGGCAACCTGATGGAAGCATTATTAGACTCCATCAACCTCTATCCTTTCTGAAAGACTGATTAGGCCATCCTCTGTCTACTAGCTCATAGCAAATCCATGGCTTTGGACCAGGGGTGTCAAACCCACATCATTGTCACGTGACATATTGCAACTCCCCCCCCCTTGCTAAACTGGGGGTGGGCATGGCCAGACTTCTGAGCATTCCTGCAACTAAACACAGCAGCTTACTTTGCTTGAGAGCAGATAAATTGCCACCAGATGTTGGCACAAGCTGCTTATTGCTGCAAGTCCTTGCTACAGTTAAAGAATCCATGCTGCCACCACCATTACTCTCTCTCTCTCTCTGTGTGATCTCTTTTGGCATCTTTGTAATACACAGGGCAGATCTTTCCTGATATATTTTCTGGCTTTGATCTTAGACTTTGATCCCGAAAGAAATTCATACATGCACCAAACCCAACTAAAGACAAGATATCCTCCTGGCCATAAGAGATGAGAACCACAACAGTAGGTTGCTATCGCCATTGTTGCTGTTGTGGTCTGCCAGCAGCCTGCAGCACTGGCAGCGGAGTCGGACAGTGAGGAGGCTGGGGAGGACAATGGGCCAGCCCTGGAGTCAGGGGAAGACCTGGACGAGGGCTCTGCGTTGGAGGCAGAGATGGGGCCAGGGCCATCTGGGAGTGATGCGCGGACTCCGGAGCCTCCAGAGGCAGATAGCAAAGAGGAAGAGGAACAGGAGGAGCCTGTTCCTAGAGCACGCATGTGAAGAGCTGCCAGAAGGCAAGAGCAGCTAAACCAAAAAGGATGACTCGGGAGTAAGGCCAGGAGATGATTGGCCCCTCCTATAAGGCTTAAAAGAGCAGTAACGGTGCTACAATTGTCTCAGAGTCTCTTGCTTATGAACTTTTGCCAGGAAAAGCCTTTGGCAGGGTGCCAAAGAAGTCAAGGTCGGTGATAAGGCGGAAGAACTGTTTATGAAGAATTTGTTTTGGACTTAATTTGGATTTAATTTGGACTAAGCTAAGAACGAAGTAATTCTCAGCTGTTCTAATAAAATATGTTTGTTTAGGACTGATTGTGTCTGGTAATAACTACTTGGGCCTAGGTCGCAACAGAGCCCTCCCCTGGGATAAGGAAGGCTAAGTAGGAATTGCATCCAACCCTTGACACAGTAAAATTGGTATAATATTAAGTCTCTATAACTGAATGGCTGGCTAACAGCCTTCCCAGAAATTTACACCAGAAGATCCAGGGAAATGGCAATTAACAGGATCCTCATATAATAACAATAAAAGTATATCCCGCTCCAGGTACAATATTAGCCACCTGCTGTCTCAATGGAGGTTGAACCTGCCTCCCTATAGCAGCTGTCACAGTGAATCGTGTGTTTGCTGAATGATTGATGCACCAGAGACAGTACATTTCATTTTATGAGCTCTTTTGGGGCGATTGTCCAAAGGACAGCTGTTAGGTGGCTGGCTGCATCTGCAGGAACACCAAGAGATTCAAATAAAAGCATCTCCTAATAACATTACCTACTGAGTAAAAACAGATGCCTTCTCTATGAAGGGAGGTCTCACCTGGGCAGCTGTGCTAGTAGACACTTGGCTTCAAGTAGCCTGGCTAGGTGGCTTAGTGGCTAAGACGCTGATCTTGTTGATCAGAAAGGTCGGCAGTTCGGCGGTTCAAATCCCTAGTATAGATCTCCTGTGTGAGCAGGGGGTTGGACTAGATGACCTCCCAGGTCCCTTCCAATTCTGTTACTGTTATGTGAAAGTTAAACTGGGTCACTTCCACCCTGATGATGTATCCACCCTCCCCAAAACAAAACCATTCGAAGGAAATTCTTTTGTCTTCAGACCTGTTCAACTCACAATGTGGACGACAAAGGAGCAAAATCCCTGTTCTGCTCTGAGCTGCTTTAAAGCAGCCCAGCAAGCAACCATTCCACGCTAAAGGGAAGTGAAACCAACTACAGGTAGTCCTCAGCTTATGTCCACAATTGAGCCCAGAATTTATGTTGCTAAGTGAGAAATTTGTTGAGTGGGGTTTATCCCATTTTACGACTTTTCTTGCCACATTTGTTAATCGAATCACTGCAGTTGTTACATTAGTAATATGGTTGTTAAGTGAATCGGGCTCCTTCATGGACTTTGCTTGTCAGAAGATTGCAAAATATGATCCCATGATCCCGAGACACTGCAATATGAACCAGTTGCCAAGCATCTGAATGTCTATGGAGATTTTCAGTCATCCCGGTCATGGTTGTCCCAAAGGTGCTTTTTCAAGAGGCAATTGGGCTTTCTGGTTTTTTCTTTGAAATGTTTTCCTTCTCTTCCAAGAAGCTTCTTCAGTTCCAGTCAGTCAGAGCTGAAAAAGCTTCTTGGATGAGAAGCGAAACATCTTTAAAGAAAAAACAGAAAGTCCAGTTGCCTCTTGAAAAAGCATCTTGGTGACAAGCATCCAGTGATGGGTTGCCCCCGATTTGGACTGGTGGGAGGCTCCGCCCACTGACCCTGATGTCATGAAAACACTTCTGCGCATGCGCAGAAGCTTCTGTGCTTGTGCAGAATAGCATATGTGCGCACGAGCGAAGCTTCTGTGCGCGCACGGTCCCGTTGCAAACCGGTAGTAAAGGTAAGTAGAACCCACCCCTGCAAGCATCTGAATGTAAATCACTTCACCACAGGGATGTTACAATGGTGATAAGCATGAAAAATAGTCATGTCAATTTTTTCAGTGCCGTTGTGACTGAAAAGTCACTAAATGAACTGTTGTAAGTGGAGGACTACCTGTACAATAATTGCATTCCCCCTCCCCTCCCCATCTTTACTTCATTTTGTGCTCATTAATTTATCTACAAAAAAATAATAATGAGTCCAGTGATCCCTCATGGGAGAACCAAAAAACCCTCAAGGCACCTTCTCCTTGAAAGACCTGCTAACACAGTGGAGTCGAGGATCTGGAAGGCTCGGTGAGGGGAAAGCATCCATTTATGGAGAAATGGCCTTTTCTACAGATGCCACAGATCCTCAGCACTTCAAGAACAAACAAGCTTCACAGAGGCTTCAAAGAGCCGTGATGGCGCAGTGGTTAGAATGCAGTACTGCAGGCTACATCTGCTGACTGCCAATTGCCAGCAGTTCGACAGTTTGACTCTCATTGGTTCAAGGTTGACCCATCCTTCCATCCTTCCGAGGTCGGTAAAATGAGGACCCAGATTGTTGGGGTCAATGTGCTGACTCTGTAAACCACTTAGAGAGGGCTATAAAGCACCGTGAAGCGATATATAAGTCTAAGCGCTATTGCTAGTGGTATTCCTAAACACACTCCAAAAAAGAGGAGCTAGAAATAGAAATGCCAAAAAAGAGGAGCTAGAAATAGTTTGGCTCAGCTACAAAACATGGAGAAATCATAGGATCCTAAGAGCCCAAAATTGATCCAGAACAGTACAAAGGGTTACAGGAGCAGGTGGCCTGAATTGATGGGCTCTTGAGTGCACAAAATGGACTGGACAAAATAGCTTTCTAGCTGACTTGTTTTTTTCCCCTCAGTATAAAGTATATAGTTACTGTATAAGTGCATGAGGTAAGCTATCATACAAGGTTGTTGCCTGGAAATGACTGGCCTTTAAAATCAAATGAATGCATGCATGAATAAATAAATAAATGGCTTGCTAATAAAATAGGCTTAGTCCGGGATGACATAATAGATCAATTATCAACCAGCCAGCCACTTTTTAGTTTAGTGTGTGGTTAATTTATGGTTCGGTATACCACACGAACCATATCTAAGCAGTTAACTGAGTAAAATATATTCAGTCAAAGTGTTTTGCAAGCACAGCTCTATTTGGAATCTATCTATCTATCTATCTATCTATCTATCTATCTATCTATCTATCTATCTATCTATCTATCTATCCATCCATCCATCTATCTCTGTTTATCTATCTCTCAATCTCTCTATCATCCCCCCACTCTCTCTCTCTCTATCACCTATCACCTATCTCTGTCTATCTATCTCTCTATCTCTCTATCTCTCTATCTCTCTATCATCGTCTGTGTCTGTCTGTCTGTCTGTCTGTCTGTCTGTCTGTCTGTCTATCTATCTATCTATCTATCTATCTATCTATCTATCCATCCATCCATCTATCTATCTATCTCTGTCTATCTATCTCTCAATCTCTCTATCATCCCTCCCACTCTCTCTCTCTCTATCACCTATCACCTATCTGTCTATCTATCTCTCTATCTCTCAATCTCTCAATCTCTCTATCATCGTCTGTGTCTGTCTGTCTGTCTGTCTGTCTGTCTGTCTGTCTGTCTGTCTGTCTGTCTATCTATCTATCTATCTATCTATCTATCTATCTATCTATCTATCTATGAATATGGTACATTCTGAAGATTTGTCAGGGCAGTACAGCCACAATGTGGTTGGGGTTACCGTGCCTTGGGGTGATAGATGCTACATTTGCATGCCTCCTACCGGCCTTTCCTTCCTGAAGATTCAAAGGGGGGGGGGGGAGGCGGGAAACTATAATTCAACTGACCTTGGGTGGAAGATGAGATGGAAACTACATTTATAGCCCAAAATTGAATGCATTCCAAGCTGAATAAGTTTGTCCAGCCTGTGGTGGCTTCTTGAGAGCTGCGATCTCAACATTTCTAGAGAACGTTTAACAAAGAAGGTTTGCAGTAATCCACTACGCTAAAGGGATGTGCAACATACCGTAGCTATTACTCAGATGAGAGTTTGGAGTGATTTGCCTTGTTGAGGCTTGGCAATGAAATAATTTATCTCACGGAAGGACCTATTTACACCTCAACACTTTGCTTTGCTGCTGCATCAGCAATAAGAGCCCTGGTGGTGCAGCAGACTAAAGCACTGTTATTAACATTAGCTGCCTGCAATTACTGCAAGTTCAAATCTCACCAGGCTCAGGGTTGACTCAGCCTTCCATCCTTTCAAAGGTAGGTAAAATGAGGACCCAGATTGTGGGGGCAATAAGCTGACTTTGTATAAATATATACAAAAGTATGAAAGCTATTGCTTAACGCACTGTAAGCCGCCTTGAGTCTCCGGAGAAGGGCGGCATATAAATCAAATTTAAAAAAAAGGGAGTCCTGACACATGGGCTATACATTCACAGAAGCCCTTGATTGCTGATGGAAGCAGAGCTGAGCTACACAACCTCTTCATAAAGCAGAGAAGAGCCTTGGATAGTACAGTGGTCTAAAGCCCTTATTATTAACATCAGCTGCCTGCAATTATTGCAGGTTCTAATCCCACCAGGCTCAAGGTTGACTCAGCCTTCCATCCTTTCTAAGGTAGGTAAATTGAGGACCCAGTTTGTGGGGGCAATAAGCTGACTTTGTATAAATATACAAAAGTACGAAGGCTATTGCTTAACACATTGTAAGCCCTGAGTCTCCGGAGAAGGGCGGCATATAAATCAAATAAAAAAAAAAAGCAGCATTATTCAAAATAGAGCACCCCTTCCAAACCTTTGCTCAGGCCCACTTCACCACAAGCCTGTGATAGATCCTCAACCGGGGTGAAATTTAACATTTTCCCCTACTGGTTCTGTGGACGTGGCTTGGTGGGCATGGCAGGGGAAGGATATTGCAAAATCTCCATTGCCACCCCACTCTGGGGCCAGCCAGAGGTGGTTTTTGCCAGTTCTCCGAATTACTCAAAATTTCTGCTACCGGTTCTCCAGAACCTGTTAGAACCTGCTGGATTTCACCCCATCCCCAACTATAATCAACCTCCAAAGTCATTCTGAAGCATTGAGCATTCTACATTCAGCTTAGTGTCAAGTGCCAGGGAAATCAGGAGATTCAGGCAGTTCAGATGAGTATAAAGATTTATTGCAAGCTTAAGCTCTGTACAAGAATCTGAGCTACTAACGGTCAAAGGAAATTAGCAGGAGTTAAGAATAGAAAGGAATTCAAGATGGGCTGAACTCAGATCTCTTGTAGGCCTGCAGAAACTCAAGACTGCTGATGAATTTGATCCAGAGGTGGGTTTCAGCAGGTTCTGACCAGTTCTGGAGAACCGGTAGCGGAAATTTTGAATAGTTCGGAGAACCAGTAGTAAAAATTCTGACTGGCCTCGCCTCCATCTATTCTCTGCCTCCCAAGTCCCAGCTGATCGGGAGGAAATGGAGATTTTGCAGTAACCTTCCCCTGGAGTGGGGAGGGAATGGAGATTTTACAGTATCCTTCCCCTGCCATGCCCACCAAGCCACACCCACCAAGCCATGCCATGCCCACCAAGCCACACCCACAGAACCAGTAGTAAAAAAAATTGAAATCCACCACTGGTTTGATCCCTCCCTCACGCTCAGCCTGGTCATCTCCTACACTTGGACTAATTAGAACAGCTTATCTATAAAATTGCTTATCCTGGTAAACTCAATAGCCATACATAGACACCGCTTTTGTGGCCTGCCTGATGCACCTGTCCTTTTCCCTCTTCCATGATGCTCCTTCAGCTGCTCAGCTAACTTTACGTTCTATTCTTATGTGCCAAAGCTAGAGTTGATGACTGGGGCATTTCCATATTGGACTGCTTTCATTCCCCAGTCACTGCTCTCTTTTCAGATGACCCAGAAAAGAGAGAGGGGAGGAGGGAGGGAGAGGGAGAGGAAGAGAAGCCATTTGATCAGTATCAGTTCTGGAGCAACCAAATATTCAAGAGGAAGAAATGAAAGACATCGCCACTGCTCCTTCAAATTATCAGTACCAGTTATATGTAATTGTTTGCTTAAAAAAATCAGAGGGTAAGCTGTCCTGAAATCTGCAAAGGGTTCATGATATCATTTTTAATTTTCTTTTTTATTGAATTTAAGCTCTTTTATTCCAACGGGGCAACTCAAAATTGCACTTTGCAGTAATCAAAAGAGACAGGTTATAAAACAATAAAACGGATGCCGTTACAATCAAAACCAAAATGAAAACCAAGTATTAAAAACACGCTCGCTTAAAATCTCAGCAAAAGAGATGCATTTGCCCTCTTTTTAATTATAGGCACAGTGATATGCCTTTCATCATCACACTGCAAAGGCCCTTCTTTAGGTGCCTGATCCTAAACTGGTAACACCTTTAGAACGGCCTTCCCTGCTGACCTAAATACAGGTAGTCCTCGATTTGTGACCACAATTGAGCCCAAAATTTCTGTTGTTAAGTGAGACATTTGTTTTGTCCCATTTTATGACCTTTCTTGCCACAATTGTTAAGTGAATCACTGCAGTTGATAAGTCAGTAGCCCGGTTGTTAAGTGAATCCGGCTTCCCTATTGCCTCTGCTTGTCAAAAGGTTACAAAAGGTGACCGCAAGATCCCAGGACACAGCAACGGTCATAAGTATGAACCAGTTGCCAAGCATCTGAATTTTGATCACATGGGGATGCTACAAAGGTCGTAACTGTGTAAAATGGTTATAAGTCACTTTTTTCAGTGCTGTTGTAACTTTGAATGGTCACTAAATGAACTGTTGAAAGTTGAAGGTTATCTGTAATGTACAGATCCATAGCAAGAGAGATCCTCCTGTAGATAAGCTGGCTTTAAGCTATTTAGAGCTGAAAGGGTTACATTCTACTTAATATTGAACCAGGTAGCCAATCGATCTAAGAAACTTAAGATAGCAGATCCTTCAGCTCAGGCATGCTATGATCTCTCTTCCATCTCCTGGCCTCCATGCTTTACAAGTTTATACCCATTGTAATTTCTGGGTAGTTTTCAAAGAAAGTCCCCTGTAAATTGCATTGTGGCATAGATAAGCTCAGCTGGCTCAGGAAGGATCCTGGTTGTCAGACTTTGGGCCATGATAAGAGCCGTGGTGGTACAGTGGTTAAAATGCAGTATTGCAGACTTAATGCTGTCAACTGCCAGCAGTTCGATTTTGAGCGACTCAAGGTTGACTCAGCCTTCCATCTTTCTGAGGTCGATAAAATGAGGACCCAGATTGTTGGGGGCAATGTGCTGACTCTGTAAACCGCTTAGAGAGGGCTGTAAAACACTGTGAAGCGGTACTGTATATAAGTCTAAGTGCTATTGCTATTGTACAAATATACCCCTTGCATTTGTGCATTAATCCAGTAGCAACTGGAGGCCAAGGAGTACTTTTTAAACAGTGAACCTACTCTTTCTGGGGGAATGTAACCCCATCCAGAACATCTGAAGTTTCACTTCAATTCCAGAGTCCTGTTTTACACTTACGAACAGCATCTCCATTATGTCTGAATTTAATTTCGGCTTGTTCTCCCCCATTTAGCTCATTTTTATTTTACTTGAGGCAACTTTCAACAGCGTTGACTGCTTCATTGAAATTAGATGATAGGGAGCAATAGAACTGGACATGACCAGCATATTATAATATCCTGCCATAAGTGACTTCCAGTAGAGGTTTGTTGTGGGTATCGAACAATACGGTGTTGGAAGACGGTGTTGGATTCCATATGTCAATGAACTAAGTCAAATGTTGGTTTCCCCATCATAGATTCTTACCATACCCTTTAACATTTGTAAAAAAAGTGCCCTAATGTTTGATCCCATCTGAGGGCCAAGATGGATACCGCCACTGATAATAACAAAATGTATCAAAAGTCCAGAAAAACTAACAGGATCACATTCCTCCCATCCCATTTAGTGTTTGGAGACAGTAATCCACCAAGATGATCAAGGGATTCTCAATAACATATCTTGGATCAAACTCCAGTTGATTTGGATCTAGAAAATTAGTTTTACCTTAGTGCCTCTGGAGATGCAAGACCATAACTTTCTTAATTGTGTTACCTCAACTGAAACTGGCTTACAAAGTTTCAAAATACACAATTGCTGCTGACGCCATTGCTGCCACTGTGCCACACTGCTAACTCAGCTGACTGTCATGCCAGCTGTCATTTCTCTGCTCCGCTCTCAATTCTGGAAAATGTAACAATCGGTTCTCATGAGCTGGTACAAGCCACCCCTAGCACATCACAGTCTCTAATGCCTTCTGGGTCAAAGAAAGACCTTTTCAATGAAAGTCTTATAACTGTTTCCTTTAAGCAAGGCAGTAACACTTCCTGGACTCAAGAAATGACAGATTACCTCTCTTAACCCACAGAGCTAGTCCCAACTATGCTGATTTAATCAGCTAGGAATGGCAAGAGTCCAGCAAGCAAGAGGTGTCTCCCATCTCTTCAGAAACCTACCTGTGTCCTGGAGGTCTATCAATTGGAAAAAAAATTATAAGAACTTGACTGCTTTCATTGACAAGCAATTGCCAAGGCTACAGCCCCATTGTCTGCCCAACACTGGAATCCAAAGTTGGGTGAATCCATTTGGCTTTGTTTTTAAGATGTGACAATAGTTCAAAATGACCCTTGGATTGATCTGGCTTTCCTCTCCCCAATATCTTAATTTAAAAAGTGCTATTGAAAAAAAAACATTGCCCGACTGTTGTAGGAAGCTTTTTTCATTATATCCAGTGCTATGCTGTGGGCTTTCAAAAGAGCCTGAAAGAGAGACCCCACTCCAAGTGTACCCCAATGTATCCCCAAAGTTCTTCCATTTGTGCTCCAAACCCTGTCTGCTTTACTGATTTAGTTGTTTGGTAAGCCAACATATGCAACTGATCTCTGCTAGAAGGAAGAGGCAGTGAGATTTGCCAGGGCTATTGCTGACTTCTACAGATTAGCCGGAATTTCAACAATGTCATTGATGGACAGTCCTTCCAAAGTTGCTTCCTATTGTCTCCCAGGTCATGCTCCATTCCCCACCTCCCTAACCTGTTTCGTAATGACAAGCGACCTTTAATCAAACCAGCCAAACAAAGCAGTCATTCTCCTTTGGAGTCTGAACCTTTGAAGATAAACAGGATGGCCTGCCCTAAGGGCTCCCTTCCAAAAAAGCAATTGTCAGCCCTAACCCTTTGGGGTTGCCTATTCAGCAGCAATCCTACCATTTTGGGTACCGTTTCTTCTAGCCCAGGAGCAAGCGGTAATCTCAGAGCAGAACGGCTCCATCTGGGAAAGTCTTCGATGATCTTGGTCTTGCAAGAAAGAGCTGGCAAAGCAGCCATTGTCTTCAGCAGAGTTTCTCTCCTATCGTGTCATCCGTTTTGCAACCTGGCACTTTTCCTAGTCCCTTTATCTGGCTGAAGTGGGAAAGACAAGGTGATAAATTCTAAAGAAAGTATCTACGTTTTTTAGATTGCAACCCTCCCCACTCCTAGGCTTTGTTAGTATCACCATCTCACCCCCCCGCCGTTCCATCCGAAACACAGATTAAAATTCCAAAAATTAAGCTACTGATAGAAACTTTGTCCCCACGCAGAACAGAAAGGAGAAACAGACAGCACTATTGTCAGTTTCAACAATTCTTCATGAAGGATCTGCTCGGATGTTTAGAACTGAGGATGGGTGAGACAAGAGTCCTGTCCAAAGGAGGAATGGGTTCTGCACAGCTTCACTGCTACAGAAAGGATGGCCACTTTTTTGGTTTTTTGACTAACACCCAAACTGAACCAAAAATAAATAGGTTCAGCTCCTGAATTCTGCTGACGCCCTGAGATCCAAAGGCTGCTTTGGAACTGGTACAGTGTTCATATGTGAAAGGGCCCAAGGTTTATATACCTGGGCTAAATTATAAATTATAGGGTAGTCTAATTGGTTTTAACTTAGCATATTTTGTGAATTCTGACAGCTCTGGATTCAATAATTCATGATCAAGTATACAGTACATGGCTTAGACGGGCTGCAAAAATCCAGATCACGCTTACAAATGTTGCTCCCATTTGGAAGTCATCCCAAATCGTATCTTTTAATCTCTGCTATAGTGTAACTCCTCAGATGTGTTCATAAAAATATTATCAGGGCTGGCTTTAACAGCTTATGCCTGATATTTATTTAGAATCTCTGCCATAACCAGGTTTTCTGGAAATTGAAGCTTCTGTATTTCCTTGAGTTTACTTCTGTGCTTCAGCAGAGAAACAAAACATACAAAGCAAGAAAATCCTGCAAAACCTCAACTCAGCTTCTACAACGCACCTTCTGCTTCTTGGATGGCTTGCTGGCCTTTCATTTCCCCAATAGTGCTGGCCTATTCTTCCTAACCTTTTCCTCACTAGCTTGGAAACCAAAGAATTACAATAGGTAGGTGACTTAACATATTTCAGATTTCTGGTGCTAGATGTAAAGTTCCCCTTGGAGATCTATGAATATGCATATCCTCCCTACTTTCACTACATAGATGGAATCCAAATGAGAACTTCACAGGGAAAGTAACTTTCTTAAAGTCAGTTCAGGCTGTAAAAATATCTCCCAACACCTTGATTTTGCCTCAAAGAACAGTCAAAATATTTGATTGTGCAATTCCTTCTCTCCAGGAATATGCTGTACTTTGGCTCTGAAAGTTGAAGGGCTGTTTCAGAGTAATGTAACGCTGCATCTGTTGACACCCCCTTAAAGGAACTGCACCTTTTCTTAAGTTCACACAGCAGCCAATTCCAGGAGAATGCAGGTAATCCTCAACTTATGACCACAATTGAGCCCAAAATTTCTGTTGCTAAGTGAGACAGTTACCGTATATACTCGAGTATAAGCCAACCCGAATATAAGCCGAGGAACCTAATTTTACCACAAAAAACCTGGGAAAACTTTTTGACTCGAGTATAAGCCTAGGGTGGGAAATGCAACAGCTACTGGTAAGTTTCAAAATAAAAATAGATACCAATAAAATTACATTAATTGAGGCATCAGTAGGTTAAATGTTTTTGAATATTTATTTCAAAGAAAAACAGTAAAGTAGCTCTGTAAGTGCATAGTATAAACTACACTATAACTAAATTACACAAGAGAATGTAGTATATATATCAAAAATAATTCAATAACAATTTAATCTGATACATTGGGTTAAGTGATGTAGGGCTTGATCTAATTTCAGGCAAGTTCAAGTCTCTGTTAAGAGATACCTGCATTCTCTCTCTCCCTCTCTCTCTCTCCCTTTCTTTTTTTCCCTCTTTCTTTCTTTCTTTGTCTCTTTCTTTCTTTCTTCTCTCTCTTTCTTTTTGGCCTTAGCAAGCCTCCCTGCAGCCCCTGGAAGCCAAAACGGGGCATGGGGGGGCGCTGCACCCCCCCACACCCCATTTTGGCCTTAGCAAGCCTCCCTGCAGCCCCTGGAAGCCAAAACGGGTTGCAGGAAAAAAGGCATTTTTTCCTCACTCGAATATAAGCCGAGGGGGGCTTTTTTCAGCATTAAAAATGTGTTGAAAAACTAGTCTTATACTTGAGTATATACAGTAAGTGAATTTTGCCCTATTTTATGATCTTTCTTGCCACAGTTGTTAAGTGAATCGCAGCAGTTGTTAAGGTAGTGCAGGGCTGTCAAACTCATGGCCCATGGGGCAGATGCATCATGGGCTGGCCACGCCCATGCCCAGTTTAGCAAAGGGGAAAAAAGTTGTGATACATCATGCGACACTGCCGTGATGATGCGAGTTTGACACAGGGAGTGAAAAGTAAAATTTGTTACTACCGGTTCTGTGGGCGTGGCTTGGTGGTGGTGGGGGTAATGTGACTGGGTGGACTTGGCCAACTTTTTTTTTTTTTAACTTTTCAAAGCATTTTTTCTAATGCTTTGAAAAGCCTCTGCCGATCACGCAACTCAGCTGGGAACTTCAGAGACTTTTCAAAGCATTTTTTTACCACCTCTTTGGGCAAGAAGTTGCAGAAAAAAATGCTTTGAAAAGCCTCTAACTATCCCAGCTGAGCCGCACGATCATCAGAGGCTTTAAAAAAAAAACTTTTAAAAGCATTTTTTTGTCAGAAGAGGTTGTAGAAAAAATGCTTTTAAAAGTAAAAAAAAAAAGCCTCTGAAGATCCTGTGGCTCAGCTGGGCATGCGGGGGGGGCAGGGATTTTTGCTACCAGTTCTCTGAACCACCACCGCCATCGCTACCGGATCAGGTGATCCGGTCCGAACCGGGAGCTTTCACCCCTGGTTTGACACCCCTGAGCTAGTAGCACAATTGTTAAGTGACTCTGGCTTCCCCATTGACTGTGCTTATCAGAAGGTTGCAAAAGGTGATCATTTTAATCACATGATGGGGGGGGGGGAGTTGTTGCTGCAATGGTCATAAGTATGAAAAACAGTTATAAGTCACTTTTTTCAGTGTTGTTGTAACTTCTACCGGTCCCTAAATGAACTGTTGTGAGTTGAGGACTACCTCAATTTGAGTTAAGGTGGCACTAATGTGATAAGCTCCTTTGCAGAGGCTGTGTGTGTGCTCTCACAGTGCCTCCTTAATTAAAAGTTTATTTCCTTGGGATCAAGCAGGTTTCATGCAAGCCCAGGAAAATGGTCCTGGTGGCGCAGTGGACTAACTCACTGTTATTAAGATCAGCTGCTTGCAATTACTGCAAGTTCAAATCCCACTAGGCTCAAGGTTGACTCAGCCTTCCATCCTTTCTAAGGTAGGTGAAATGAGGACCTAGATTGTGGGCGCAATAAGCTGACTTTGTATAAATATACAAAAGTATGAAGGCTATTGCTTAACGCACTGTAAGCCGCCCTGAGTCTCTGGAGAAGGGCGGCATATAAATCAATTTTTTTTAAAAAAAACCCACTTCTTTAAAGAGGTGCTGACAGATGCAGTGTACTTGCTCTGAAGCACATTTGGGCTTTGTATTTGAAAGTGTTTTTCTGTCAACTGAGGGAATTTTCTTTTATCCGTATCCCCCCCAAATCCACTGCTTCCTGAATCCTAATTTCCTCCAGGTTATAGAGCAAGACACTGAAATAACAATGGTTAATCCTTAGCCCTACAGCCTTTTCTTTCTGGACCTGGCTAGGGATCCAGTTGCTTTGGTAACCAAAAATGGCTCTCCCCTCAACTGATTAGCAACCATTTCTGATAACCTGACCCACAGTTAACTAATTTGTGGTTTACATACCACATTGACTCATATATTAATCTCACTGGCTAGATTTGCACAACACATTAAGGGTGGCTAACGTGTGGTTCAGCAATTTTTGAAGGCTTTTGCTTTGATGTAAGGATTCCCCCCCATATATTGCTATAAATTCATCAGATGTGCCCAGATCTTTCTCAGATTTTTTTGGGGGGAATATGGACAAAATACAAGAAGGAGGAAGAAAATGAGCTTGAGAACAAATGGTATTCCTGCTGGAAGCCTGTCTGGATTTTTACTCATTAGTCTCCAATCATTGTTTGGGAGCCGTTCTGGAAAATATTTATTCACTCTCAATTATTTAATTATAAGAAACCTATAGTTTACATTCTCCTCTATCCAACTGATCTCTATAGCTTGATTATCTTGGCCTCTAGTCCAGGGATTTCCCTGTCTTCCTGCTTGCAGCCCTGCAAATCTGCAGGGACTTAAATCCAGGAAACCAGAGTTTTTTTTTCTTTCAACAAACAAATCGCTTGGAGGAGGAAGTGGCAAAGAGGTGAGTGCTAGAAACTTTTGGCAAAAGATTGGATTTGTATGCCTGTATATTATCTGGCAGGGTCTGCTTCAGGGATGAAATGCTATCGGTTCGGGCCGGTTCGCCTGAACTGGTAGTAAAAAAAGTTTTAAAAAAAGTTCTGAAGATCAGCTGACCGACGCTTGATCGTCGGAACTTTTAAAAAAAAAACTTTTTAAAGCATTTTTAATTACCGGTTCCGGAGAACCGGTAGTAAAAAAATGCTTAAAAAGTAAAAAAAAAAGTTCTGAAGATCAGCTGAGTGACACGCGATCGTCAGAACCTTTCTTTTACCTTTTTAAAGCATTTTTTACTACCCGTTCCAGAGTTCCAAGTTTTTTAAAAAGGTTCCAAAACTCGCACACCACAGCTGATTCCCGCCGCCCTGCTTTTCTTCTTACCTTCCCAAGCCTCATTTTGGCGTGTACTACAGCGTGTGCTTGGTGTGCAACATGCATGAGCAGCCAGAAAACCGGTGGCAAACCGGTTCAGATTTCACCCCTGGTCCGCTTGGTCCTGCTGGAAAAAGTTGACATCTCCAAAGACTTACCATTTAATGTTATTACAGTGTTCTGCTTTATGTGAACAAAAGCCGCTCTTAGAGGAGTGAACGTATCTTGCATGTGACACTTTGTTTTCCCCAAGTCAAGTGCAGCTGGTTTTGCGTCCCACTGTAAACTGTAAATCAACCAGAAGGCAATTGGAACCATCATTTCATCTACAAGAGCCTTTACTCACAAACATACATCCGTCTTACTGGTAGGTAGGCAGATGGAAAATGTGATTTTGTTTCTTGATTTGCTCCCAAGTGGAAACCCAGCCAGCCAATCATTCTGATTTAATGGATGAAGCAAATCCCCTGGACTGGTGAATAAGAGAAAGCCAACGTGCTCTTACCTGCAATTCTGAGCCTCCAGGAAGGACCATGTTTGTGTACCCGCTGCCAGGGCTTGCTTTGGTGAATGCGTTCACTAACATGGGAGAAAAGAAAAGCCAGGTTCTCATGCAAGGATGACGTGCCAATTTGTAAATCATCCCGTATTTGGCAATTAGATGGTGAAGTAAAATAAAACATCACATACTTTGCTTGCAGGTGGTCCCAGATACGGCTGCTGGCTTCTTCAAAATAAACCAGGAAAGACCGTTGCCTGAAATTTGGGCGAACTGAAGCCAGTTAATGCAGTTACTAAGAAAGTAGCCTGTTGTTTTTCTTGTGGGAATGTCTTCCTTTTTCTTGAGGGATCCTTCTGTCCTCCCCAATTCTTCTCTTTAATCTCTCTAATTCTAACCCAGAAGGATCCTAGAGAGAAATGAATAGAAGGTGCTTGCTTAAAATAGCAGCAGACCAGAAAAAGGACAAAGGATTCATCCTCATGTACCACTAATTACAGCATGAACATGTCATGATCACCCTTTTTAAGGGGACTTTTTAAATCCCTCAAGATCTGGTGGCAAAGCCAGATCTTGAGGGATTTCCAGAGCAACAAGAGGGAAGAAGCTAACCCATTTTTACCCCTGGAGATCCGAGGGAACCAGAGATATGTCTCAGTGGCTCCCCTATTGAACTAGATGTATTCATTCTCTCTCTGCCTGGGGTTTCTACATTTCTACATTTTAATTAATTTTTAATTTTTGACATGTTATGCTTTCTGAGTATTTGCTTTTTAAAAATGTAATTATTGTATGCCACCCAGAGTCACATCTTGCAAGATGGGCCATCTACATAAATTTGATTGATAAATAAATAACAGCCCAGTTGATATGATGGTGGAGGACAGGAAGTGTGCAGGATGAAACCAGAGTAAGAAATAGCCCAAATGACAGCTCTGAGGCAGGTAATTTCCATGCTGGTCACTTATCACTGAAGCAACTGTAAAGGTGACTAATGAATGCATCCTGGGTTCCCACCTATAATCATCCATGCTCACCCTACCACTTGTTAAGGACGGTGATGAGTGGTTGCTTTCCCCACCAGCAGGGGATATGAAGCCAGGGAATCCAGCAATCATTTCCCTTAATTGTCCCACCTCCATACAATGAAAACAGCTCTTACTAAGCTATCTTCACTACTGAACCTGTCAGGGCAGCTCAATTTATACTAATAAGCTTATCTGCCAAACAAAAGACTGAAGGAATGGATGTTAACGCAAATGTGAGGAAGAGCCCAATGATATTTTTGGGTGATAATAAGGAACTTGGAGGCTAGAAAAGGTGATGACAAGTTGTCACAAATTATGGCTACCACGTCATTTCGTGAAGATGTTCATGCCATGGCAGCCATTTTGCCCAGCAGAGTCCCAGTATTTCACATGTGCCTACTAGCTTAAAAAGGTTGCTTTACCATCAGATACTCTTGTTTTTTTTAATTGAAATCCAGAGTGTGTACCAAAACAGTGTAAGCAGAAGAGAATTAACTTGGCTACGACTGGAAAACAAAACTATTGAACTGAATGTAGAGAAAGGCCAATCCCAAGATGACAAAATGGTAGAGCTTATTATAAGTAAACCTGAAAAACCATGAGCTCAAATGGTACTGAGATTGTCAGGTCAATAGTGTCCAATGACATATCTGATGTGTATATTTAGGAGCAAAGAGTGTTGATACTCGGTTACATCTGCTTGTCTAAGCCTTTCATCTTTTTGAAGGTCTAGATAGAAACTTGACTGATCCTCTTGTTTTACCTCTGCAACAGTTTAGGTTACACAGGATATCCAGGATCAATGAAAGAGGAAGACATAATACAGCAATTGTATTTAAGATCCCTGGAGTGCTTAGTAATAGGAGTATATAGGAGATTTTTCTGAACAAAGTCCTGTTGATTCAGACTAATTGGGAGGCTATCCAGTTCAACTCGGAACTCAGAACTCAGAGGTACAATTCTGAATTTTTCACACCTACTATGATCAAATGCACACCAAGGCCAATACTGAGAGGGAGAACAAACTTCTGGTTCTGAGGGGAGGAATGAGAATGCCCCCCCAACTCCTAGAACCCCATACCAACCCAGAAGTACTAAATGATTTGCCACCTTCTAACACTGGTGATAAATAACACGCCATTTTAAAAGTGTGCTTTAAAAAAAGAAGTAACAGACACATGATATACTTTAAAAAAGAAATTTTCGTACAGTGAGGCAAAAGTGATACAATTACAATAATGAATTATTGACAACAGTAAAAAAAAACTTGAAGAGAAAACATGGAACTTTATTCTAAATAAAAAGTAACTGATAAAATATTACTGTACAGTCAAGATAATAATTTGATTCTTGGGGGCTGCATGGAAAAGTCCATTTTGTTTCTTGGTCACAAAAAAAAAATGGTTTGCCATTGCCTTCTTCCAAGATATGTTTCAGCTTCCAAATCAAGTCACAGACTGGAGATATTTTGGCAGTTGATGAGATTTTGCCCTCTGTTGGCACTAGTGCTCTCATCAAGGTGGATTCATCAAATGTATCTGTGATGTGTTTAAAGATTATGTGTTTCATGAATTTTTCTAATTAGTGGTGCATGGGTAAGAATGCAGCATTGCAGGCTAACTCTGCCCACTGTCAGGAGTTTGATCCTGATTGGGTCAAGGTTGACTCAGCGTCCCATCCTTCTGAAGTCAGTAAAATGACCCAGATTGTTGAGGGCAATATGCAAATAATGCTTCTTCATTGTAAACTGTCCGGAGTGCTGTAAACTCTATTGGGTGATATATAAGCCTAAATACTATTGCCATTGCCATAGTTAATACTTCAGAATGGAGCTGTGAAAATTCCCATATCAATTAATATTAGGGCTGCCTCCTTAGATCTTTGTTTTGAAGGCCTAAGAGAAGTTTTCTATTGGGCATGAAAGATACACTGATCAACCAGAGATCCTAATCCTTGGAGAATTCTGTTCTGATTAGAACAAATGAGAAAACAACTCTTGTCAGATCTTGTTGTTTAATACCGGTATGCACAATTCAAGATCCAAGGGAGTGGGACGGCAGAATATATTAGTATGACCATGAGGACCACTTTTTGCATAATTGTCCTTCTCTGTTTTAGTGCTCATTCTTTTGGGAGAATGCATGAGGACAAAAACTATTTGATAGCTTATTTTAATCAAAGCTTGCTTCATGTTTGTCTGCTCATCAAATTTATACTCTGTTTTCCATTAGAAAATTTTTAAAAAATGGATTTAGTTAATGTCTCCTCCTTATCAATGATTCCTTGGCCCAAACATTGGTAACCATCATGGAAATTACCTGCTTCAGAGCTGTCATTTGGGGATTTCTCACTGGCTTCATCCTGCACCCTTTCTCTCCTCCACCATCATATCAATTGGGCTGTTATTGATTTATCTGTCAATCAAATCTGTGTAGCCACCCATCTCACAAGAATTCAACTAAAATTCAGCAAATTTCAATGCTCTTATTCAATGCTCATCAGATCATTCACCATACCACCCATGCCACATCTACTTCTGCATAAGAGTTAGAATACTAATTCTTCTTTCTTGATGAAATCAGCCACATCCAAATACGGAACTAAACTCCCTTCAACATTTCTAAAGTGAGTTACCATTCTGCTCTCAGTCCATAGACCCGCCTCAGTGACTCACAATCTAATAGAGTTAGCAATGCACAATTGCATACTAGTGAGGCAAGGAAATGTGGTTATCAGTGAGATACAGAGTCACTAGGGTTTTATTGACGTCAACAGTTAAAACTCTCCATAGTATCAATATATTGAGAATTCTGTCTTCTGTGAAGTCACCTGGGGACACTTAATGGCCTAAATCTTCTACACTTTTAGACTAACATCAAAAAGACTGAATGATTTGTATCCTTTTACTCCTACAGTTGGGAGCAGATGAGCATTTGATTAAGAATTCAGCCCCTGAGTTGCCACTTGAGCAGGGAAAAATTCTCCCTGCCAATCAGCAGGATAAGGCCAGTGACCAAACTTCTCCAGAGTAAAAGATACTTTGAACTCTGCATCAAATGTTCACCAGTAGCTCTTTCCAAATGTTAAGTTAGAGCCAAACTACTCATGACATGGCTTTATTTACCCAGTCTCAGAAGGGCTTTACATTTACAATGTGTACTCAAAAGCAACTCTTGAGAAGGGGAAGATGAAAGCGGCCAACAGAACCATATCTGCAAGGAAGCAACCAAATACAGGTTGTATCCTGTATTGTTGCCTGTTGGCAAGAAAACTCCATAGATGTATTGTTAATAGCTGAGGTTGACACAGAGAGTCTAAAGTAGCATCATTTAACCCGTTTCTTGTATTAATTGTCTTTTCTAAAAAAAAATAAATCTACCAATACTTGGCTCTCTTCCTGCATTTATTGCCTGTTCCTTTTTTAAAAGCACAATCTCTTAGTTTCAAGGCAAATAGTTGTGAAGATATCATTTTTACATGCAGAAGGAAACATAAAATATGGAAAAGGTAGCCCTTGTGTAACATTATGTGTTTCTTACAGATGCATTCCAAACATCCTCTTTGAAGAAGTCTTTAATTCATTTAATTACTATAAGAGGTAAATCTGATGGAGACTTTGTATAATTATGTTTTCTTAATAACTATAAAGCACCAAATTATAAACAACACATGTTATACAACATGTTAAACCATAAGCCTTATGACTGCATTCGTATATCGCAGAAAGCCAAAATATTCAATCAACAGCCTTCTGAATTAGCAGTATTAAGAGAACGATGTTTTGACCATTCTCTTTTATTACGTTTGATAGCTGGGGAAGGACGTCGATCTGGTTTCTTTGGAACCAGTCCCAACAGCTTTGCTATTGCACTGCCTGACTGGCTTATGAATTTTAGGATTTGTTCTTAAATTCATCAAGTATAGAGTCTTCTATAGCATCCTGCTGAAAGTCTAAGCTGTACTACATTTTTTACTTTCTTTCTCGATTTTGGTTCAAGAAAGTTTCTGTTGTAAGTTTTTATTGAGTACAGAGTGGGAATATAACTGGGGCTTTTACATTGTTATACTGAATGTTTTATATTTTGATATAATCTGCCTTGAGGATTAACCCTTAATAATTCTTCAGTTCTGCAGCATTTTGTAAGCCCAGAAGATCCATCCCAGGAATCACTTTCCAAATATTCCTGGGTTAGAGAGAATGCTGTGGAACATCTAAGTCAGAATGCTAAGAGGAGAAGCTTTGGATGAAACTCCCAGGTGATTCTTTTAAATCAGAGGAAGGATACTTATGACCAGCAGAAGTTTTTCTTCTCTCATCCTTGATCCTTGGCTATGCTGGCTGAGGTTCATGAGATCTCAGTGCTATATGGTGATCCTCCAGTCCTTATTCTGATCTATTCCCCTACAGAAGCCAAGTACACTAAATGCAGTGGTGGGTTGCTCCCGGTTCGGTCTGGTTCTTGCGAACCGGTAGTAAAAGTGGCAGGAGGCTCACCCAGATGTCATTATGGATGATCTGCGCATGCGCAGAAGTGCGCACGCTCCCATTGCGAACCAGTAGTAAAGGTAAGTAGAACCCACCCCTGATTAAATGTGTATGATAAACCAGTAAATTGGGATGTCAGAAGGGTTTCTATTGACAATGAACTATTTGCGATTGTATTTGTGGTAAGATAAGGAAGTAATCTGCCTGCCTCATTAAGGTAGGAAATATCTATCAGTTGTGGATTAGAAAGAAGACAGGGCTGTGACGTGTTTCAGATTTAGGCAGCGATTGCTAGGTCTTCATATTGTTTTCAAAATTTCTGAGATCTCCTCCCTGTTGTGTTTCTGTAAAACAACCAATGTATTGCTATAGAAAGGGCTGCTTCCCTCTTCAGTGGGATTTTCAATGTGTGCTCCAGTTTCCCATTCTGTGTTCAGATAGCATATATCTCTGACTGGATAATATTTCCTCAAGAAACCAATTTGTCACCTGGAGGGAGACAACTGATGAGCTGATGGCATGCCCTCCTTTTCTTTGGGTTTCAGAGGAAAGGGAAGGTAATTGTGAGGTTCACACTGGATTCTGTGAGATTGGTAGAAATGGTACCATGTGATTAGGCACAACAATCAACTTCCTTATATGTTTGTTTTTATTCTTAACTTAAATTTATCTAGCTCGTAAAGGTGGATATGGATTATTAAGGGAAAAAAATCAAATAATTGTGGAGTTAACTGTACTTCTCTTTCCATGGTCTTACTTTGTAGATCCTTCAACAAGCGAATATATGCAGATCATGCTGATCATTGATTTAGCAATAGCAATAGCACTTAGAATTATATACTGCTTCATGGTGCTTTATAGTGTATTTATTTTACAAAGTCAGCATATTGCCCCCAACAATCTAGGTCCTCATTTTACCGACCTAGGAAGGATGGAAGGCTGAATCAACCTTGAACCAGTCAAGATCGAACTGCTGATAGTGAGCAGAATTAGCCTGTAATACTGCATTCTAACCACTGCACCACCATGGCAGGGGTGAAATTCAGCAGATTCTGACAGGTTCTGGAGAACTAGTAGCGGAAATTTTGAGTAGTTCGGTGAACCGGCAAATACCACCTTTGGCTGGCCCCAGAGTGGCGTGGGAATGGGGATTTTGCAGTATCCTTCCCCTGGAGTGGGGTGGGAATGGGGATTTTGCAATATCGTTCCCCAGGAGCGGGGTGGGAATGGAGATTTGGCAATATCCTTCCCCCAGGAGTGGGGAGGGAATGGGGATTTTGCAGTATTCTTCCCCTTCCACGCCCACCAAGCCACGTCCACAGAACCTGTAGTAAAAAAATTTGAATTCCACCACTGCAACATGGCCATAGATTGTATGAATGAATTCAGTTGGCTGCAACTGTATGGACCACAAGATTCTAGGAAGGAAATAATTACTTTCTTGGCCATGATGACTAGATACCTAATCCATCTCAAAAAGCAAGACGTTTTTATCTCTAGGTAGGAGGGTCATCTGCCCTTCATGATCTTCAGTGATTCTATTAAGCTGATCTTAAATAGCTCGTTCTTTTTCTTCTGTGGCACCGCATCTCGAGAAGCATTAGCTTTGTTGCAGAAAACATGTATTCATTCGACTGAAACAAGAATTGCTATTTTCTTGAGGAATTCATTCATTTAGGGATTAAGACTGCAGAATTAACGAGGATGGATTGGAATGTATTTTGACTCACCTTGAAATAGCTTTATTTTTCCCCCCAGCATTTTTTGCAGGAAAAGTAAACTCAGAGCTCTTTTGTTCCTAGAAAAATCTTTCCCCTACTTCTGAAGTGCGTTTGGGGAAAATTCAAATAATGTTTTTCTATAGATATTTCATTGTAAGGCAGAACTGAGGCCTACGTTGAGGAGCAAAAATGTCAGATATGTTTTACAGTGGCAGCAGCCTGAATTTTCCCATGCTAAAAAATGACTTCATATATGTAACTGCAAGATTCATGGGATGAAAGGCCTCCAAATCCATCTCCTCTACAGTAGTGGCCAAAATTGTGGAAACCTTTTGGGAAATCTAAAATCTAATCTAAAACTAGCTAATAACACCACTTTTTTGGGGGGAGAGTAGTACCATAAAATTATATATCAATGGAAAGATAATTTTTTTTAAAAAAATTGATTTATATGCCGCCCTTCTCTGGAGACTCAGGGCGGCTTACAGCGCGTTAAGCAATAGCCTTCATACTTTTGTATATTTATACAAAGTCAGCTTATTGCCCCCACAATCTGGGTCCTCATTTCACCCACCTTAGAAAGGATGGAAGGCTGAGTCAACCTTGAGCCTGGTGAGATTTGAACTTGCAGTAATTGCAAGCAGCTGATCTTAATAACAGTGAATTAGTCCACTGCGCCACCAGGACTCAATTCTTTAATCAAGAATGTAATGCAATAACCTTTATGAAGGATTTGCTGTTAGAATAGCAGTTATAAAGAAGAAAAGTGAAATGAGATATACAAAAATTAACACCTTAGAAAAAACGAGATATACAAAAATTATCACCATGTCAGTTAATACTTAGTTGGGTAACCTTTAGCATGAATTACGGTCTTATAACGTCTTCCCATGGAGTAACCAAGTCTTTTAGTTCTGCAGCTGTTATAATGTGAAACCAAGATTGAATGATTGCTTCTATTAACTGGGTTTTATTGCTGGGTTGCTTCTGACTAACAGATTTCTTTAGTCGGCTCCATAGATTTTCAATTGGGTTAAGGTCTGGGCTATTCCTAGGCCATTCCAGCAGTGGAATATGATTATCTTGAAACTCTGAAATAAAAACTGGTGTTATTAGCCATCAAACCTCAAAAATACACTTTCTCCAAAAGGTTTTCACAATTTTGGCCACTACTGTATATCCAAACCCATCTCCTTAATATCGTAACTCTCCTACCTGCCTTGGTATGCAGCTTGATCATTTCTGTGGTGTGTGGCCACCACTTATCTTTGAAGGAGATACCTTTATTTAGTATCATTTCTCCCTGCAACCCCAATGTATGTAAGAAGCCCCTTGCCTGGGCTTCTTATTGGAGAGAGGAAGAGGGAGAGCGCGAGCAGGAAGGGAAAAATTATAAAAATAAAACAAATTCTGTAGCACCATTTCCTGGTCTTGTAATATTATGACTAGGGTGATCAACCCTGTCTTTCTGCCCTTTTTTAAAAAAAGGGGAAAATGGACCAATCTCACCAGAGATAAACATAAATCATAAATTTTATTTATTTTTTAAAAAGGAAAAGAGATTCTTTTTTAAAAACTTTTTAATTTTGACCAGTACAAAATAACCAGTAAAGCAATCTAGAGATGCTTAAATTACAGGTTTTTTTCCGAAAGAAATTCCAAACCCCTGAACAAATATGCAGGACAATTCATAGCTCTGAGTAGATTCCCAGAGGAATTGGGTCTGCAGCGTCTATTTAGAAACCAATATGATCTAAAGAGGTGCCATTCTGCATAAAACAGAGGAGTGAGATCGTATAGAGACAATTGGAGATGATAAATCAGTCATAAACAAACAGAAAAGTCAGTTTTGAGCTTATGTTTTTCCTAGTCCTTTAAACCAGGGGTTCCCAAACTTGGCAGCTTTAAGACTTGTGGACTTCGACAAGCCAGCTATGCTGGCTGGAGAATTCTGGGAGTCGAAGTCCACAAGTCTTAAAGCTGCCAAGTTTGGGAACCCCTGGTTTAAACAATAGATGACCCTTGGAGCAGAGGCTATCTCTGTACGGATTTCTTACTTGCAAATTGCCACTCTAATTAAGCTTAAGGAAAAATCCTAGTTCTTTCTTTCTTTTCTTCCTTTTCTCCAGAAGTTTCTAAAGATAATAATTCCTCTCCAGCAGAGAAAGAAGCAGGGAGTAACTTTTATGTGACCTGGAATGGACAGCTCTCCCTGAGATGTGCCTGGCTGTCAGGGACAGTTGGGCGAAAGCTTTTCTACCCATTCATTATAATATATCCTATTTCCTCCCCCCGTTTTTTTAACATATAAAAGTTGCTTCTAGCAGTCAAACTTCACCCCAGAGCATAGCAATAAATCTCTTTCAGGATATAGAATCTGACCAGCGGAACAGGGAAGGTCCATATCTATGTAGCAGTTTTGCTTTGATCCTACCTTGCTTTGGAGTTAGCAAGAAATTATGCCATCTCCAAGCATGGTGTCTCCACAACACACCCTTATGATGTATCCAGAATGGTCCATGCCGGGCTGCTGCCCTGAGTGCTTTAATCTGCAACATTCCAAGAACTGGGATTGGCAGTTTTCTTGGCTGAAATCCGGAGTTGCCCAACATTAGCTGTCATTTGTAAAGCCTCCTCCAATTGCTATCCATCCTGTTCTGCTTACTCTGTAGTGTAGGAAGAAATATCCTTCTGGGTTCTGCTCCAAGTGGGGAAACAGACACTGGAAACTTGGAGACTGCTTGGAAAGATGGTTTAATGGTGGACAGAATCACATGGCTTGAGTTCCTGAATAGAAAAAAAGGGCAGATACAGTGAATCCTCGGGTTTTTATGCTCTCTCTGGCTTTGCATTTCCTGGGTCCACAAAACAGTATCCTGATTGGTTGTCAGACTCCCAGGGGGTGGGGGTCTTAGCTAGCCTTGCTGGCTGATGGTCACATGTGCTTGCCAGGTCACATGCTTCCCAGGTCACATGTGGTGAGTTTCTGCTGCTATTGTGTAGAGGGCTAATCCTATCTTTGTTGGATCTTTGGCAATTCCTACTATGGCTCTGCCTGAAGGAGGTAGATCTTTGTTATGTAGAATAGACTGGTCCAGGCCTTAATGGCCCATTGACAAAGGGTGGGGGCAGGAAGATGGGAACTGCTTCAAAACATGCTTATCCATTTCTCATCCAGGGAAATATAATATTCTGCCTTTTTAATATTTCCCAAAATATTTCACTCTTCCAGGAAAGGGGTGGGTGCTAACCTCCTACAGTAGGTTGCATTCATTTACTTTTTCTTTCTTTCTCATCATATCATTGATGGGCTGAAACTTTAAAATATCATCTAGTTATGATGGGTCAGCCAGTTGAGTACTTGGCCTTTAGAACATTAAGTGGCAGCACGGAGTTAGGCATTTTTGTAGCTCTTGATTGCCATCTGGTGGTTGGCTGGATTGGTGCAGCTCAGAAGGAGCCATCGGATAAGTGTTGAACGGCTGGAGTTCAGAAAGAGAATCTGGAGATTGGCGATTGATATGGGAGCTTTAGATCGCTATGAGAACATAATACAAGGAGATGAAGGGAAGGGGTCAGAATTTTCCTGGGAGCAGGACCCAATAGGGAAGGGAATTCCCTTTTATGCAATTTAGAGAAGTAAAATAACTGAGCACTTTCACTTCAACTAATTAAAAGGGATGGACTAATCCTTTTCTGAGTTTTGCACTTTCTAGCTGGTCAACCAGTTGACTATGCAATATAAAGAAAGATAGAGAGAATGAGTAGCTGTTAAAGGCAGGGTTCCAGTCTTCCTTGCAACCAAACCAGCCCTGAAGAACAAATATGAAATTCAGGAACTGGATGAAAGGGGTGATCCCACAGCAGACCTGCTGGATTGATGGCTCCAAGCAGATCACTACCCCTAGCTGCTTCACTGTAGACCAGAGGTGGGTTTCAGCAGGTTCTGACCAGTTCTGGGAGAACCGGTAGCGGAAATTTTGAGTAGTTCAGACAACAGGTAAATACCACCTCTAACTGGCTCCGCCCCCATCTATTCTCTGCCTCCCGAGTCCAGGATGATCGGGAGGAAATGGGGATTTTGCAGTAACCTTCCCCTGGAGTGGGGTGGGAATGGAGATTTTACAGTATCCTTCCCCTGCCAACCACCAAGCCACGCTCACCAAGCCACACCCACAGAACCGGTGGTAAAAAATTTTGAATCCCACCACTGCTATAGACCTGCTTCTTTGTGAGCCGTGGATTGTCCAAATGGGACGTTTTGAACCAGGTTAAGAGGGGAAAAGCCACTTCAGACTGGAGCCCTTCAAGACATTTTTCAAGCTGCTTCTTCCATGGGCTGATAAGTAGACAAGGACATGTTCTCTTGAAACAGGGTGGCATCTTTGCCCTGGGCAAAGAAGGTGTGTGGATATGACCTAGGACCCAGCTCAGATATATAAGTTACTTTAATTGCAGACACAAGAAGAGCGAGTAACAAGGAAGCTCCGCTATTGCTGTAGCAGCTTGCTATAGATAATAGCTGCAAGGCTTCAGTCTTAGATTTCTTCCTACTGCCTTTGTGGGATAACGTTTTACAGCTTATTTCACAGCCTTGGAGGAGAAGGGCACCCATTCTGTGTTTCGAGAAAGATCCTGTCTGATCTCACCATCAATTGTAGAAGGGGAAAAAAGGGGTCCCTTCAGATTTTATGAAGTCCCTGTAGCCATTGCCGACTCTAGGGGAAGGTGTTCATCTTTGTTTCAAGGCCATTGAACTAGCGCTATCTGAAGACATTTCCGTGGCCATGTGGCCAGCATGACATCACGGAGCGTTGTTATCTTTCCACCGAAGTAGTACCTATTTATCTACTCGCATTTGCATGCTTTCGAACTGCTAGGTTGGCAGGAGCTGGGACAAGTAACGGGAGCTCACTTGTCATGTGGCTCTTGAGTCTCGAACCTAGGCTGCCGGCTTTCTGGCTGACAAGCCCAAAGTCTTAACCACTGAGCCACAGGGCTGCCCCATCATTTGTAGAAAAAGGGCTCAAAAGCTAGCAAAATCAACAGATGGAACATATAGTGAAAGCCACCTCCCCCCCCCCACTTTTGAACAGGCGTGCAACTTTGACATGCTTACAAATAGGCGAAAGGCATCACAACGCTCTTCTCGCCAATTTGGATGTATCCTTCTGTGGACACTAGTGGGTGTCATTCCAATTTAGCTGCTTCAGCTCTCATATCAGCTACTTTTTCACCCTCTGTCCCATTGTTAGGTCAGAGCAGTGGTGGGTTGCTCCTGGTTCTGTCCGGTTCTATAGAACCGGTAGTAAAACCGGCGGGAGGCTCCACCCACCTGCCACGATGTCATCATGGGTCATCTGCGCATGCGCAGAAGCGTGCACGCTCCCACTGCAAACCAGTAGTAAAGGTAAAGTAGAACCCACTCCTGAGTCAGGGGTGTCAAATTCGCATCGTGATGTATCATGTGATGTATCACAACTTTTCCCCCCTTTGCTAAACTGGGTATGGGCGTGGCCAGCGCATGACGCATCAAGCCCGTGGGCCGCGAGTTTGACAGCCCTCTGCTAGATGATTCCATACATGGTAGCCACATAAACCTTACTGTTGAGAAACAGTTCCTCACTGAATAATCAGGTGCAAAAGAGCTCTTTTACTTTACAGAGGTAGAGAGAAAGAATATCAGCATCTGCAGGCTTTTTTTGCCCTCCCAGCATGAAAAGAGGCTTTGTTTCCAAATGGCTGACTGACCCACGTGCTAAAGGTTCAGGAGCCACCTTCAGGAATCACGAAAGTGCTTTAAGTATCCGTGGGGGGTGGGAGAGGAAAAGACTCAAGGCGAGTACAATATTAAAATTTCATTTAAGTAACATATTTGAAAAAAGCTTTTCAGCTGTATCCAGCTGAGAAGGAAGAGTTTGTGGGAGGAAAAGCTCGAAAGGTTTCCATAGCTCACCATTAGCTAAAGCTCTCTACCTATTAAGAAGATGCTTCCTTTTTGGTCAGACATGGAAGGGTCCCGTGTGATCTGTGGGGGTTGTTTTTTTTTTATTAGCCCTAATTTATATACTGTGGATTTCAATGGGTTTACTCTGACTAAATGCTAATCCAACCCATTAACTTCACAATAGCATTTTCTTTTACAACTAAGCTCTATTTCCAGAATGAACCAAATAAGCTGTAATAATCAGGGTCTCAGGGTTTTTTTTAAAAAAATGGGCAATATATCTTCTTCTTAATTGTCCAGCCTAGCCTGTAAAAGTTGTTTCTGTTGCACGATGATTAAATAAGTAGTCTCCACAATATAATAGGATAAGTCCCTGGAGATTTTTGCTTCCCCTCTATGTAAATGAAGACTCAATCATTCAGGTCAAAAGTATCTAAAAAGCTTCAATCATGGAAATATGATTTAATCTTTTTAGATATTCCCCTCTTTATGGTTCCTTTTGCTATCATTACATATGCTTCCACAGAACTAGCCCACCTGGGCATCTTTAGTCCATTGGTGGCAGGGATCACATGGGAGTAGTAACACCATCCCATCAGGTGGGGATAGATGAAAGCAGACACTGGTGTTTGGATGATGGAACAAGATTGTCTATAGTAGTGGACTTCAACTCCCAGAATTCCTCAGCCAACCATGCTCAACTTGTGGGCTTAAACGCCATATTGATTGAGGAATTCTGGGCATTGAAGTCCACAAGTCATAAAGTTGTCAAGGTTGGAAACCCCTGGTCTATAGTATTGGCCTTGCAGTAATAAATCCTTGAGCTATTTAACAGAGGGCTCAGCAACCTCTTCAGGCTATGAATATGATGGCCCAATATTGGATCATTTGGAAGTTTGTAAATGCTGTTAAATTTCAGCATAAAATCTCATGAATTCCCAGACAGGATCCTTAAAATCTTCTGAGATGTTCTGCAAAATGGCAAAATCTCATAAAAGAGCCTGGCCTGGCAAATTTCGGATGTTCTTAACTCTTCTTAATTTAATTTGGGGAGCATTACTTCTGGAGGCAAAGAAAATTACTGCTGATATTGACTGTTACATAAAGCTAACTTTATCTTAATCCTAGCACCTGTTTACTATTTTCCTTCTTTTAAAAGCATGCAAGTCCCTTTGCCTGTCTTTTCCATCTTTCCTTCCTCTAATTCTCAAGAATATGTTTACCTTTTCTCAGGCTTCCATTATGCATGACCACCAGGGCTGAATTGAAATGTCCTTGTTCCCACGGATTGGAAAGCATCAGCAAGCAACACTGAAAGCCCAAAGTGCTTTTAAAATGATATGCTATAAAGAAAGGCCAGCATTCCACAATGCCGCTGTGACAAACTCAATGGCAAAAAGGCACACACTCTCCGAATGCCTCTTTAAAAGGCAAATGTCAGGTAGGTCTATAAAATACTAACCTATAAACAATGTCCATCTTGGTGCTAGGGCCATGATTTAGAGATACTTTGCCAGCTTGAAATGGGAACAGCTGCTCTCTGCTGGAAAGAGAAGGAAATCTTCTCATTAGCATTAAATTTAAATCAGGCTTTTCTTCATTTGCATCTTTCTGTGGTCTTCTATTTCCCTAAAAGGGTAATTTGGGAGTGACAATTTAGATCAAGTTTCAGCAACCAGGCTCTCCTTGACTGCATGTCTTTGAAACATAAAACAATACTTTTGTGAGAATCTTCCTTGTCTGCAAATACATCTTCATCCTATCAGGTCTGGAAGCCACTTTTTGCATTCTTGTCAATGCCATGGAGGGCATGGTTGCAAACAGCTCTCTGAAATCTTGATCTTCCCTATGGCCAATGACACTGCTGCTGAATGTGCCCCAAGCTAATCCCCAAATGTAATTAGACACAACAGAGGGGGGAAAATGATTGCCTGCCTCTTGATCCCTTTGGTCCTAAAGTCAAAATCTCTAGTTCTTCTGTATACTTTATGGAATCCAATTATGGAGAAATAGAAAACACCAAGGGGCACAAATGCAAACTGTGAACCTTTGCAGGCCAATATAAAGTGTATATACACTTTTCAGGAAGTTAGACTGGTTGTGATTTCTTGGGGAATGCCTCCCTCGCTTACAGATGGCTTCACATGGTATCATGTTTGAAATATCATTCATGAAATGTAAAATGTGAATATGACCAAATGCAACAGATGGAAAATCACATCCAGACTGGCTATAATTCTCTGATAGTATTTACTTGGTGATAAGACTATCCTTCCTCCATATCATATATATTGAAGTCTGAATATGTGCCTGAACAGTGATGAGAGGCTGCTAATGGTGCCCATGACAATTCCCATCTCGAAGAACATTAATAGGTAATCGAGGAGCCTGTATCAATTCCACACTGAAGAACTGTCCACTCAGCTCCTTTTCTGATGTGCTGGTCTGCAACTCTTATAACTCCCAGCCAGCACAGGCAACTATTATTCTTGCTGGGAATTACGTAAACTGAAGTCCAATACTTCTGAAGTACAGCAGGTTGGAGTAATGTGACCTAGAGAAAATCATATCAGGCAATGGATTTACAGCAACTTCAAATTTCTTGGGGATTGGGGAGATGTATCTCCCCGTCTATAGATGCATGTTTGAGAGCCCGGGGAGTAAGTGCATGCAGGTGATGTTGGTACTTTTCAGTTTGTCTGTCTGTGGGGCTGGCTTGATCCAGAGAAACAGAACAATTCAGAGTGTGAAGATCCAAAATCTACAGCTAATGTTTGCTGTAGTCAGGGGTGGGCTGCTGGGGGTTCGCAGGGGTTCGGGAAAACCTCTAGCTAAGATTCTGTGCAGTTTGGAGAACCCCCAAATCCCACTCCTGGCTGGCCCCACCCACCCCACTCCTCCCCTCCCAGGAGTCCCCATGTGGCCCGTTTTGGATGCAGGTAAGTGCAGGGCGCACACAGAAGCTTGGGGAGGGAGAAAAACAGGCCTACTGGAAGTTTGGGAAGGCCAGAAACTGCCTCCAGAGGGCCTCCGGAACCTGGGGAGGCCATTTTCACCTTCCCGGAGGCTCGAGAAAAGCCTCTGGAGCCCAGGGAGGGCAAAAAAGCCACCCTCCCGCTATGGTGCAGGAGGCCAACTAGGACATGCCCACCCAGAAACTGAGCAGAGAACCCCTTCAAAATTTTTGAAGCCCATCCCTGGCTGTAATGATCTGAGAGGGATCTTGGTACTCGGAGAATGCACTCCCTGTATAAACCTTTGGGGTGCCTGCCTTATCCAGGTGTCTGGCTGCATGCATGGCCAGAGGGAGCTGAAGATAAAAACAAATCTTGCACGAGGCTCGGCTCCCACGGACACGTTCTTTTGATTCAGAAACTGTATTAAACCAGGCCATAGTGTGTGAACCAAAAAAAAGAGGGCACCGCTTTAAACACCGCTGACACAAGGAGATTTAAATCTAGCCTCGGGGTAAATGTGCGGTGGAAAAAAAGGAACGGAAGGAAATTAAAAGTCCTATCTGCAAAACACTGCAAACTGAGGCAAGCAGGGTTAAGATGATGCCCAATTATGAGAAAGAGCTTCTTCTTTTTCCAAGGCCCTGAAGGGGAGGGAGAGAGACCACTGCTACCCAGGGTCATTATCGACTGTCCGTTCTAGCAGAACCACTTGCTCAAGTAGAGAACAACCTCACATTTCTCCTTAACATCAAATTTTGTCCCCTACCAGGGGCAAAGTTGCTGAGGCTCACCACCAGGAAACCAGATGAGTTTGAACAGGTGTCATCCTGTGAGACAGTCATCAAACTGATATTATGTAATCCTTTTATATTTTTTGTGTGCCTTCGAGTCAGCCTTGATTCTTGGTGACTGCCTTGGACAGGTCACTGCATTTTCTTGGCAAGGTTTTTCAGAAGTGGTTTGTCTTTGCCTCCTTCTTTCCAGGGCTGAGAGAGACAGACCCAAGGTCACCAGCTGGCTTTGTGCCTAAGGGACAGGACTAGAACTCACGCTCTCCCGGTTTCTAGTCAGGTGCCTTAACTGCTACAGCAAACTGGCTCTTTTGTGATGTAACATTAATGTCCACTGATTCCTGAATTGACTTGAAGACTTTATTCTAAGTCTCCTGGAGGGCCTTTCTCATTCAACTATCTTAGGAAACATTCACAATAAATATCAGTTCAGCATTACTTTACATCTTCTTGTGCAGGAGGCAAAAAGCAATCAACCAGGTTCAGATGCATCACGCAATGATGCACCCTCACATCCTGGACATAAACTGTTTCAACTCCTACCCTGAAAATGACACTATAGAGCACTGCACACCAGAACAACTAGACACAAGAACAGTTTTTTCCCAAACGCCATCACCCTGCTAAACAAATAATTCCCTCAACACTGTCAAACTATTTACTAAGTCTGCACTACTATTAATCTTCTCATCGTTCCCATCACCCATCTCCTTCCACTTATGACTGTATGACTGTAACTTTGTTGCTTGTATCCTTACAATTTATATTGATATTGTTTCCTGATTGCTTATTTGTACCCTATCGCTATCATTAAGTGTTGTACCTTATGATTCTTGATAAATGTATCTTTTCTTTTATGTATACTGAGAGCGTATGCACCAAGACTAATTCCTTGTGTTCACACTTGGTTAATAAAAAATTCTATTCCATTCCATTCCATTCCATTCCATTCCATTCCATTCCATTCCATTCCATTCCATTCCATTC
>WNWU01000040.1:2256508-2272814 GCA_012654045.1 Ptyas mucosa | reverse complement strand
GGAATGGGGATTTTGCAGTATCCTTCCCCTGGAGTGGGGAGGGAATGTAGATTTTGCAATATCCTTTCCCCCAAGAGTGGGGAGGGAATGGGGATTTTGCAGTATCCTTCCCCTGGAGTGGGGAGGGAATGTAGATTTTGCAATATCCTTTCCCCCAGGAGTGGGGAGGGAATGGGGATTTTGCAGTATCCTTCCCCTGGAGTGGGGAGGGAATGTAGATTTTGCAATATCTTTCCCCCAGGAATGGGAAGGGAATGGGGATTTTGCAGTATCCTTCCCCTGGAGTGGGGGGGGGGGAATAGAGATTTTGCAATATCTTTCCCCCAGGAGTGGGGAGGGAATGGGGATTTTGCAGTATCCTTCCTCTGCCACATCCACCAAGCCACACCATGCCCACCAAGCCATGCCTACAGAACCTGTAGTTAAAAAAAATTGGATTTCACCACTGGAAAGGAGCAAATGATTTTTTGGGATAATCAGAACAAAGCATTTAAGTCTCTGACAAATGTTGAGAATGTTAAAAAGATATTAAGAGATAAATGAAAATAAAAGGAAAATGAATACCTAAAGCATTGGCTATTTTTCAAGAACACTAAAGAGCATCTTACTCACATCGGATAATGATTGGATGGCAGATCCCAGACAGTAATTAGGCTGACAAGCGGTAAGCTGACTAAGAAGCCTAGCAGAGATAAATTGTGTTGGATTGGGCCACAGAAAACCAGATTCAAGTTCCCACTTGACCACGGGTGATTCTGAATCAATCATAATTTCTTAGTTCAACCTCTGACAGAGCTGTGGTTATGATGATAAAATTAAGGGGTTCCTCCCATATATATCGCCTTGTGTTCTTTAGTGGAAGGAGAGAATATCAAGCCAGGAAAGAAACCAGTTTCATATTGAATGCACCCAGCTGAAGGAAGAGGATTAGTTTGCCTCTCCTAATCACCAAAGTTAGCTCGCATCTACCAGTAGAATCCATTCCCCACTTTCTGCAAACTAGGAGCTTTGATCACAAAAAACTTCTTATCACCTTGGAGACCAAGAGGTAGGATTTAGGAAAGTGTTAATTACGTAGCAAGAGAGTTCATACCTGGCAGCCGAGAAGCCTTTGAGATGAGAAGACACATGTTAGTCAATCACAGTATGACTGGGAGTGGTTGCATCTTCGTCAAGGGAAACCTGTTGTCTTAAAGAGACTAATTACCAGGGAGCTGTAGTGCCACTCTCATTTTTTAATCCCCGATTATGAGGCACTGCTAATTAATGGGGAAACAGCGGAGCAAGATAAAGCAAAGATCTAACTCAGTAACTTCCTGCTATCAGTATTCTGATTACCAATACACCCAATTATTATCACTGAGATTTGTATTTTTAGAAACTTTCATATAGCTAACCCTCCCTTTCTGTCCCATACAACTACAGCAGCTAACTCTTGGGGCCAGGAGGGTCAGCCAATACACCATGTTGTAAATATTACAACTCATTGAGTTACCTTTAACACTTGGTGACGGTAGGAACAAATCTACACAATTTTCTTGGCAACATTTTTGCCAGCACCTTCTTCCTAGGCGAGAGAGAGAGAGAGTTACTATTTCCAGAATCACCCACCTGGCTTTCATGCCTAGGGGAGGATTAAAATCCAGTTTCTGAATTTCTAATCCAGTGCCTTTAATCAATACATCAAGGTGACTCTCTTCCATGTCCTCCTAAATTAGAACATCTAATTGCCTGCAATTTGGCAGTTCAAATCCCACCAGGCTCAAGGGTGACTCATCCTTCCATCCTTCTGAGGTGGATAAAATGAGGAGCCAAACTGTTGTGGGAAATATGCTGACTCTGTAAACCGCTTAGAAAGGGCTGTAAAGCACTGGGAAGCGGTATATAAGTCTAAGTGCTATTGCTATCTGCCTTCAGTCCGGAAGTGAATAGGCTGCATTCGCATCTTGAACTGGCTTGCTCATCCTGTAGCATAACAAGCATGAAATATAATGGGTGAGATTGAATAGGTCTGACTATATTCTTCTTAGGTTACCAGAAGATGAGATGGGATGAAAGATATACCTAGTATACTCGAAAGCAAGTAGCCTCATGAAAAAACAACAACCAACCCAGGAGTCCTTTGTTCTTCCTAAAGGACGCTAGCTAGATCCTGTTTAATTTGTTCTTCTCCTTTACTGATTGTAGAAATATGGGTTTTTTTGGCATAGCCAGAAGCCTTCTGTACAGGTAGTCCTCAATTTACAAGCATCTGTGTAATGACAGTTTGAAGTTACAATAGCACCAGTAGTGGGTTTCAAATTCGGTCACTACCGGTTTGCCCGTGGGTGCGCACGCGCATGCAACACTTCTGCGCCAGGGGTGGGTTCTAATTTTTTTTACTACCGGTTCTGTGGGTGTGGCTTATTTTGTGGGTGTGGCTTGATGGTCATGTGACAATTCTTTAGGATTTAGCAGAGGTACTGGTCTACCAGGCTTTTAACTGCTTGCAGAGCTGTACCTGTCTACTCATTTGTTTTTGGAGGCACTGGTCTATCCATTTATTTTTGCAGGCAGTGGTCTACCTATTTATTTTTGCAGGCACTGGTCTACTCATTTGTTTTCTTTTACCACTGATCAGCTGTAGGGTGGCCCTCTGAAGCCCCCTGGCAAGAGTTTAAACAGTTTTTTTTTTTTGCTCTAGCTGATAACTGGGACTCAGGAGGCAGCAATAGATTGGGAGTGGGGCCAAATAAAAGGTAAAAATAATGCAGGAGGGGTGGGGGGGCAGAGGGGGTGGGGGGTGCAGAACCGGTTCGGTGATGTCATATCATCACTGCTACCGGCTCAGCCGAACCGGGCCGAACTGGGAGGAACCCACCACTGTTCTGCGCATGCACAGAGACGTCTGGGCGGGTGGGAGGAACCTCCTACTACCACTGCTACCGGTTCACCCGATCCTTACAATCATTGTAGCCTGCCCACAGTCAGAATTTGGACACTGGGCAACCAGCTTGTATTTACGATGGTTGCAACATCTTCTGATTATATTACCATGTGATTGCCATTTGCAACCTTTCCAGCTGGCCTCCGACCAGCAAAGTCAATGGAAGGATCTAGATTCACTTAATGACCACATGATTCATTTAACAACTGCCATGATTTGCTTAACGGCCGTGGCAAAAAAAATATCCTAAAATCAGACATGACTCAGTTCTCAACCACTTAGCTTAACCACAGAAATTCTAGTCCCACCCAGCCGTGATCATAAGGAGAGGATTACCTGTATATAATATCCAGGTTTGTTACTAATTTAAGTTTAATTTCATGATTTCATGATGATCTTTTTGCAAGAACCTGTTGCTCAAAGGAAGCCAAGGATCTCATCAAACTCCCCAGTTTTAGTAAGAAAATCAGTCAGTTTGAAAGGTGGAGAGATTTTACAGTACTTTCCCAAAATGGCTGCAACAGAGGGTATAACCAGGCAAAAATACTCTATCTGCAAAAAAATAAAATAAAAATGAAGTTATTGCAGCTATCTCCTTTAACATCCCTTGTATGTCCCCACTTATCTCCATCTTTTTTTGAGAAGAGATCTTGGTCTGCACACACACACACAACCTTTTCATTGCCCAAGAATGGTTCTGGATGTTATGTGGTGCCCAGAAACATGATTGGCATCATATATTATGCTTGAGGCTGGCATTTGGCTTCACAGCACGCCAACCTCCCATTTATTCATTTAAATTTGAATCTTTACAAGATCAGGTGGGGCACACAGTCTGGTGGGTACCAGGGAAGATAACTGCAGGTATATGTTTTCAACTGCATCCCTTGGCTATGTTTTGGGTAGTCCACAATTTCCTATGACTTCAAATTTTATAAACTTAAAGCAACTTCTCTCCTCTCCTCTCCCTCCTCCCCCTCCCTCCCTCCCTCCCTCTCCTCTCCTCTCCCTCTTCCTTTTTACAAAATATTAGTATTCGGGTTGTATTGTCATACACTGTATAATATTCAGTGGTGGGATTCAAGTACTTTAACAACCGGTTCTCTGCTCTAATGATTTCTTCCAACAACCAGTTTGCCAAAGTGCTCAGAAAGTTATCAACTGGTTCTCCCAGAGTGGTGCGAATTGGCTGAATCCCACCACTGATAATATTGTATATTGTTCTCAAAATTCAGCAGTCATTTGTAAAGGTAGACTTATACACAAAAGTGGATTTCCTCCCTATTTAGTCTTTCACAGAGCAATCCAAACTGGGACCTAGTTTTGAACTGATTTGCACCTCAGATGCTTCTATAAAGATATTTTGTGTACAGTGATTTCTGAAAAGATACTTGCTTTTCAGAGCTTCATTCTGTAAAAAATTTACTGCAGCCTCTCTAGGCAAGATCTTAATCATGTAATTAGAAACAGACAACAAGTTCCATTGAAATATATGGGAGTACCCTTTTGCCTAATGTTGAAATGATGTTAAACATAAGTTGATGTGTTAAACATGGCAAAAAGCTTTATTGACTATGGCGAGACAGGCACATGGTTACAATTTAGTGTAATATTTTAGCTAGAGTATCTATATATTTAAGACGGAATTGCCTTTCCCAGCAATGTTTGCGTAATTGGACCTCTTAATGGACCATGTGATGCTCTAAAAATCATAAAAATCACCACAGGGATAGGAATCCTTAAGGAATATTTAATGCCTTCAGCATTTACATTTCTGAGAAGAATTACACACACATCAGGGGTGAAATCCAGCAGGTTCTGACAGGTTCCGGAGAACCGGTAGCAGAAATTTTGAGTAGTTCAGAGATCCAGTAAATACCACCCCTGGCTGTCCCCAGGAGTGGGGAGGGAATGGGGATTTTGCAGTATCCTTCCCCTGCCACACCCACCAAGGCACACCCACAGAACTGGTAGTAAAACAAATTTGTATTTCACCACTGACACACGTTCCACCTCCCTTTAGGGTTTTGTTGCATATGCATTTATCTTTAGGGTTTAGGGCCGTGATGGCGAACCTATGGCACGGGTGCCACAGGTGGCACGCGGAGCCATATCAGTGGGCACGCGAGCTCAGCTCTGGCATGCATGCATGTGCCACCCAGCTGATTTTCAGGCCTTCTGGGCCCACCAGAAGTCAGGAAACACACTGTTTCCGGCCTCCGGAGGGCCTCTGGGGGGTGGGGAAGGCTGTTTTGCCCTCCCCAGGCTCCTAGAAAGGCTCTGGAGCCTGAGGAGAGCAAACAATGGGCCTACTGGACCGACCGTGCCATCTCATGCCAAAAGCGGGGGGAGCATGGGGGGGCAGGGCGCATAGAATTATGGATGTGGGCACGCATGCGTGTGACCCCACCGCGCTCCCCCCGCTTTTGGCACACGATGGCAAAAAGGTTAGCCATCACTGGTTTAGGGTTTATGCATATCTTTGTCACTAAATATTATTAGAACTATATGCAGGTCCATAAAGGAACATTAATGAACAATTAAACCAATTTAGTTTAGCAGTTCAAGGCTAGAAACCGTGAGACTGTGAGTTCTAGTCCTGACTCAGGCATGTGTGATTTTGGGCTGGTCACTCTCCCAACTTGCCTCAGAGGTTTGTTTCTGTAGGGAAAAGAGGAGGAAGAAGAGTATTAGATATGTTTGCTGCCTTGAGTTATTTATAAAAATAATAAAGGCAGGATATTAATTAATTAATTAAATGTCAGAGTTTGTGCTTGTTTTATTTATTTCATAAAGAAACTCAACTGATCATTAACTGCCCAGAAATGGCTGACCAAATACGTGTTTTTGAATAAATAAATACATTTGAAGCAGTAGTGAAATCTAATTTTTTTTACTACCAGTTCCGTGGGCATGGCTTGATGGGCATGGTGTGGCTTGGTGGGCGTGGCAGGAGAAAGATACTGCAAAATCTCCATTCCCATCCCCACCCCTGGGGGAAGGATATTGCAAAATCTTGATTCCCACCCCACTCTGGGGCCAGCCAGAGGTGGTATTTGCCGGTTGTCCGAACTGCTCAAAATTTCCGCTGCTGGTTCTCCAGAACCTGCCAGAACCTGCTGGATTTCACTCCTGATTTGAAGTGCCTATGTGAAAAATTAATCACCTCCTTAGATACAGTAACAGGTTGTAGCTGCAAGTACAGTAACTGCAACCAAGTGTATTCTGCACTTGGTGATCGATGTTCCATGTCATTATTTAAGACTTGATCTACTGCAAAATGCTTCAACTCACTAACATTTGGGGTTTTCTTTCAGGATGAATTTCTCACTTTAGATTCTGTGGGGCTGAGATCTGGACTTTGGTTTGGCTATTCCAAAACATTGAATTTGTTCTTCTAAATGTGTTTATATGTTTGAGAACATTGTCTTGCTGCATGACACACTTGTGTTTAGCTTTGACTGACAGGCGGGTGGCCTGCTATTCTTTCGTATAATTCTCTGATATAAAGCAGAATTCATGTTGCCTTAACTGATGCCATGTCATCTGTTCCTGGCAATAATGCGGCCTCAAACTATGACACTAATCCATGCTCCATGCTTGATCGTTGGAATGAGTTCCTCATTGTGGAATATGATGTTTGGTTTCCACTAGACATAAAGGCATTAGGTAGCCCCAAAAGTTCTACTTTTGACTCATAAAGTGTATAATAATCTGGACATGTTTTCTAGTAAGTGTGAGATGAGATAAAGTGTGCTTTTTAGTGAGCAGTGGTTTTCACCTTACTACTCTTTCATGAACCCCACTTTTAACAAGGGATTTTTTGATGGTAGAATCAGCTTCATTGACTCTAGCCAAAGCAAAACAAGGTTGCAAGATCCCTTTTGTTGTTCTAGAGCAGTGTTTCTCAATCTTTTCTTCACCATGGACCCACTTTAAATACTTTTTGTGGCTATGGAACATGGCCATGGACCCCCAAGACTTAACTCACAATTTAAATCATACACTTTTGCAAGCTTTCGCAGACTCCCTATGATGATATCGTGGCCCTCGAGGGGTCTATGGACCACAGGTTGAGAACCACTGTACTAGAGTATTTCATGACTTCCAGGCAATTTTCTGCTATTCTCTTGCTCTGAGTTTGATAGCCACTCTTGGGACAATACACTACCATGTTTCCCTGAAAATAAGACTCTGTCTTATATTTTTTTGAACCCTGAAATAAGCATTTGGCCTTATTGCCATGTGCTCAAAGGCCCAATTGGGCTTATTATCAGGGGATGTCTTATTTGGGGGGAAACAGGGTATTATTTCAGATTATCTCCATTTCAAGATTGTCTTTGACAATGATGGAGCCCTAGTGCGTTCAGTACAATTTTGTAATTTTTCCAGACAGGTAGACTTCAATGTTTTTTAAAGGAGGTCTTCAAACACTTAAGTGGGCCATGATATTCTTCTAGAATTTGTGGAGTGAAAACTTCACTGCAATGAGGTGAGCCTTAGTTTGTGAGGTTTATCTAGGGCATAGCCCTAAATCACCTCTGATTGTTTAAAGAAGTACTCACACAATGTAGCCACCTCTTTAATTGAATTAACTTGGGCAAAATTGCTTTTTCACCGTGGCATATCCTATGACTTTGTGAAAGAAATATGAAATTATAGCAAGTTTTTGATGTTATTTGTTCACTCAGACTCTCTTCATAAATCAGTAGGACCCAGATGAAGCACTGATAACATTTGGTGGCAGAGGTATGCAAAGTTCTGAAAAATCCAAAGAGGGTGAATATTTTTTCACAGGGCTATCATGAGAAAAATCCATTCTTTCGCATCTGATTGTATTGCATGCTTGTTTGGCTTACACAGAAAAAGATGGGATTGCGTAAAAGATAGGTGTCACGTCCTAGAGCAGGGGTCTCCAAACTTGGCAATTTTAAGACTTGGCAACTTTAAGAAGAATTCAACTCCATGAATTCCTCTGCCAGCCATGGAATTCTGAGAGTTGAAGTCCAAAGTTCTTAAAATTACCAAATGTGGAGACCCCTGTCTTAGAGAACAATGGAGACAAACTCCATTGCCCTAGACCTTATATCATCCTTAGCAATGTGTCACATGTGTGAAAGAGATACTCTTTTGGAAAATGTCCTAGGACAGTGATGGCCAACCTTTTCCGGACCGAGTGCCCAAAGCGCACACATGTGCATGCAAATGCGCGTGTGCCTGAACCCTCAAAATGCAATGCACATGCTGTCCCCAGGGATGCACCCCCCTGCGCATGCGCACACAGCCCCCCACATGCACCCCACCCACCATGCATGTGCACGTGCCCCCTCACACGCACCCACCCCCCACATGTGGACACATCCCCCTGCAAGTGCCCCACTCCCCATGCATGCACGGCAGAGACCCGTAGACCAGCTGGCCAGTGGGGGGCATGCGCACATGTGTGGCAGAGGTGAACTGGGACACCGGCTCACATGCCCACAGAGAGGACGCTGCGTACCACCTCTGGCACACGTGCCATAGGTTTGCCATCACAGTCCTAGGACTTTGTGACCTCTCCACTATCCTCACTTTGAATGGTTTCCTTGGACCAGTGCCTTCCTTCAATCATGCCCTCAACACTTCTCTTCTTCCTAGTAATCTCTTAGGGAAAAGAATGCCACTCCTACAGCATGCTTCTCAGGGCTCTGCTTGGTAGGCTTTTTCCTCCATTCCTTTTCAGACTCATTATCTTTGTTTCTTGATGAGCAATGGGAGAGAATATCTAAGACTCTGCAGGGCTGAACTGCAGAGTCTTTGGTGCTCTCTGAGCTTGGCTGTTTGCTTTCAGACATTTCATTACCCAATCAGGTAATGCCATTCACACACGGATGGTGTTATGTTATTGGGTAATGAAATACCTGCAAGGAAAGCTCAGAGGGCACCAAGGACTCTACGGACGAATTTTTTTCCCCAGGACTGGCTCAAGGGAGATACAACTGATGCCTGGAAGTGAACTAGACAAAGACAAGACAAAGCGTGTCTTCATTACTATTATATAGGTGGTGCAATGGTTGGATTGTGTTAGAATATACTATATATTAGAAAAGAGGAAAGGGTTTGGGTCTCTCTCTGTCCAGGAGGCAGGAGACAAGGGACTTCAGCAATAAATTGCTACAAAGAGGCAGAAGCATTCCAAGGCAGCCAGGCCATGTTCAGCCCAGACAATGATTTTTCCATGGTTCGTTTTTCAGCATAGTATTCAAGCTAGAAGATCTCCAAGCCAGGGAGAAACTCAACCTCCTACTGTTCTCTGGAGAGTTTTCCTTTTTAACTAGGCTGCCGTCTCTGCACCTGAACCAATGCTTCATTTTTCTCTTGTCTTTTGTTTGTCAGACAGAGTTTGAAGATTCAATTACAGAGGGAACTGGCCAGCGTGGTGTTGTTGGCATGATGCTTCCCCACAGATTTCCAGGCTTGCTGGAGAATTTATGCTGTTTGTGCATCAAATTGCATTTTAAACAAAGATGATTGGGAGGGGGGGGGAAAACAACAGGATCATGGGAATTAAATTCTAGCAATAAAGCCAGCAGAGAAGTCTGAAGGCAGGAAAACTGTACACAATATGGTTTAAAAGGTTTAAAATGGAGAGAAGGAAGGAAGGAAGGAAGGAAGGAAGGAAGGAAGGAGTTGAATATAAATGCCACCTGAAATATGGATTTCTGTTCAAAATATGTATTTCAGAGGGCTTTGAGGTTTGCTTCAAAGAAGAAATTAGCATTAGGGCTTCTCAATTATTTTCAAACAGAAAGCTTAGATGCAAAATAATTCCCCTTCAGTCTTCCCTATCCAGCCAGCCCACAATCCTCCGCTTTTATTTGCTTAAGCCACCCATATGGGGATCCTGAGGCAGCTGCCCAAGGCCCTTTGACTGATGCAATCTTTTGGAAAGAAAAAAGTAGCAAAGCTTCTTTCCTGGCTCTGCCCAATGTTTCATGCTGGCTGTTGCCTTTGAGAAATCTAGGGGCCCTTTCCCATCACTGGCCTTTTCATTCTCCAACCTTCAAAAATGCTTCGAAAATAAGCTCTGTTTTCGCTTGTGCCCGCTTGAAACAAGGATAAGAAGCACAGCTTTCCATCAGTCCCCAGCTGATGCAGGTCCTTCTACAATAAAAGTCCCCTCACCTCTTCTTATTTTACCCCAAAGATGCAACTCATCTGGTCCTTTAAAAAAAGAAGAAAAGCAATAAAATTCTTGCTGACTTTAAATCTGCTCATCCTGTCTATGGGGGTAGCTGCAAAGCCATCACAGGGCTGCCCATAAAGAACCCGAATCTCAAATTCTCTCTAGTAGATAAACAAAGAGTGACTTAAGCAAGCAAGTTTCCCAGAATTTTCAGTCACTTTGCAACAGAACTCAGTGCTGTTGTAGAAACACAGAACTGCTTTCACACAAACATAGAATTCTGTATGTGCAAATGTCCATGATTCCCAGAAGCTGTGCAGTTGGCTTTTGAGAAGGGTGAAAAAAGCATTTGGAAGTAAAGGGAGAGTTTGGAAACTTGTAAGGAATAGCTCTGCTTTGGTTTAGGAATAAGTTGGTCTATTTCACAATGTTGGTGAAAGAGAAACTTTTATTCCTTAACCCCAAGTCCAATGCAACTCTTAGACAATTCATTGCTTTTGCATGACATATTCTGATGAGCAAAAAAAGAGAGAAAAAGCCTTTTTAAGAACCAAACAAGATACTATCCTGCCTTCTGTCCCTTCTCAACCTGTTCAGGTTTCAACACTTCCTATACAATCAGGGTTGCTTCTGCCAAAGAGATAAGAGACGGCTTATTATTGATGGCATTAACCCAGGAATGAGTAATGATATGAAAGAACCTGTGAGCTCAATTTCAGTTACTCGCCACAAATTCCTGGCTGAAAATGTGGGGAGAGACAAATATGAGCAGGGAATTAAGGCCTAAATTCTAAAGATGCTGGATCCAGTTAGTGGAGTTTTCAAGCTGTTATATAGAAAGAAACAGCAGCAATAATAGCAGCCATTTTGGCTGTGAAGGAGGTAAAATCACAACTGAGATAGCAACTTTATCAGCAATTGAAATTTCGAAAACAGTTGTAAATAATTCTGAGTTTTCAAGAATATTAAGCAAACTTGGTTAAAATCCAGGGAAGAATGTGCATTTTTGGTTGAAGGAGAACCTCTAACATGCAAACTTGAATTTTATTGGGTAGACAATAAAATTATCTTCTGGGGAGGGATTATCTTCTGGGGAGAAGCAGCATGTCAAAAATGGTTGAGCCTCCATTTTAATTCTCTGAGCCTGAAGTTGTTCCACTGCTAGAACAGGTTTTCCCGCCTTCTGCTCAACTAAGCTGAATTCACAGTGATTTATATATATGTGGTGGAGGCATTCCAAGGAACAGCTTTCTGCTGATTTCTTTTCCAGCAAGCAAGCATGTCCCTAAGTGTCTGAAGACATGCATCTCGGTTTCACACTTTACATATTTACTGCGCCAAAGTATCATTGATTATAGCAATTATATACAGGACTATGAGTGTTGCATAAAGTGTGAACCACTATTCCTAACACCAGCAGATTCTTTAATGTGGTAAAAGACTGGAATGAGACACAGTGTTTTAGGTTAAAGTCAAATTTACTAAACATTTCTAATGCCTAGCCAGGTAGAAGCATCCAGGTGACTTGGACCCATCTTGAAATGCCAAACAAGATTGCATCTGGTTAGTTCTTGTATGGGAGACTGCCACAAAAGCTAAGAGGTATAGAGCAGATTGGGAGATAAAGCAACCAAATAAGTCAATAACAAAGCACTTCTCTATTGTTCCCAAGGAGACAATGTGGGATATCCATAAAGTCACCAGGAGTGAAGCTCCCCTTGAAGAAGACTTTAGCTTTATTGAACAGTAATGGAAAGATCCAAATCTATCATTGCAAACCAAAAAGACTAATAGATTATTTGGGGAAAATAAGATCAGATTTTAAAAAACAAAAGCAGGCTGCCTTTATGCTATATTACTTCTGGATTTTGTGAGGACAATTTCACTCTACTTTTCACGTCTTAAAAACTGGAGTTGTTCAAAGTAGCTCACAAAATATGCCAGGTATCAAAAGAAGAATTGATCATTCAAACGGTTTAACCAGTGGTGGGTTGCCCCCGGTTTGGACCAGTTTGCAAGAACCGGTAATAAAACCAGCGGGAGGCTCCACCCACTGACCCGGATGTTATCAAAGTTGATCTGCGCATGCGCACGGGCATGCTATGAACTGGTAGTAAAGGTAAGTAAAACCCACCTCTGCAGTTTAACAGGTTAAAGGCAGCAGCAAAGAGCACCAACAACTCCCACAACTCCCAAACACAGACACAGACACACACAGCACTGGATTTAAAAAAAAACAAACCCAAAGAAACAGCAGAGTTAGAAACTTGCTGACTACATCCAGAGAAAGATGAGGATGATCCAACTATTTTGAGCAGAGAAAAGACCATGCCACTGAGAAAGCATGGTCACAGATCGCTACCGTCACTGTCTTCGAAAGTAATGGTATGTGAAACAGGGACCCAACAGATGAAACAGGAGCTTAATAGTTAAGAATAGGCATTTTTATCTGGGCGGAGATAGTCTTTTAAGCTACTTTGGCCTTTTAAAGGGATTATTTAAATTGTACATAGAAATGAACTGCCAGCCAGCTCTCTGATGTAGTAAAAATGGCCCACTACTTCATCCTAGTCAATATCTAGCCACAGCATCTGACAGCGGTCCGACAAGGCACATTTCAGAGAGCTAACAGTGCGAGCAAACAATCATTATTGATGAATGACAGATTTCACTTGTAATCAGCTTAAAGTTTAGCAAACTGTAAAGCATAAGTAGAACTCTGCTAGAACAGGCAATTTATCTGTTCCAGCTTAGACTTGGGTATGTATGCTGACCAAATATAGATAGCAGTGTGGCACTCAATGGCCATCCAGGTGCATTTGAGGAACTCACAAATATGATGGGTAAAAAGCCAATTGTTCTCTTCCACAATTGCTGCCTAGCAGCTGGAATATGAAGTGTGAGTTGGAGCTAGCTGGCAGTCATCAGGACTACGAGTAGCTAATAATCCAGTTCTTCCTCATTTTGTCCAGTTTTCTTTTAAAACGTTCTAGACTGGGAGTCATCATCACTTCTGATGGCAGTAAGTTTCATACAGGTAGTCCTTGACTTACAACCATTCATGTGGGGTAGTGACCTTTTGAAGTTACAATGGCACTGAAAAAAGTGACTTAATGACCATTTTTCACACTTACAAATGTTGCCGCATCCCCATGGACATTGGATCCAAATTACTTAACCATTGGCTCATATATCTGACGGTTGCAGTGTCCTGGGGTCATGTGACCGTATTTTGTGATCTTCTGACAAGCATAATAAATGGGGAAGTGAGATTCACTTAGCAACTGTGTTACTAGCTTAACAACTGTAGTGATTCACTTAATAACTGAAGCAAGAAAGGCTGTAAAACGGGCAAAACTCAATAACTGTCTCAATAGAAATTTTGATCAGAGGTCAAGGAGTACTTGTAATTGTTTTAGGTGTTGTGTAAAGAATGCCCTCTTCTATTAGTTTTCATGGGTGACTATAAAGTGCCCTTATTCATTACTATTTTTTCAATGGGTACATGGTGCTGAAAGCATCACCATTAGTGGAGTCAGCCTAAGATGTACTGATAGCTTAGTATTTCTCAAGCAGATCCTTGTGGCAAAGACAAACCAAACCTAGGGATAGAAGATGAGAAGCAAAATGTCTTCAAAGAAAAACCAGAAAGTCCAGTTGCCTCTTGAAAAAGCACCTTCAGGACAAGTTCACCATCCCCTTATAAGCCTCTTCCAAATGCCAACTTGAATGCAAACCATGGCTTTGAATGTTCATTGCCTGAAATAGTGAAGGACCTCCCTCCAAGTCACAAGGACGGCAACCATTAGAGCCATGAGTTTGCGGTTGTGAGGTAAAATCCCACATGAGGCAGCTTCCCCAATTTGATGTCCTCTAGATGCTTTAAACGTCAGTTATTATGACTCCTCATCCAATGTTATATGAGCTTAACACATCTGAAGGGCACCAAGATGGGGAAAGTTGTTTTGAATACTTCTAAAATTCACTGAGTTTGATAAGTTACATGTGTTTTGTAGAATGAGATGTTCAGTACTGCACCTTCTTTTGTTACACAGAACATAATTTTATTTGACTCTGTTTGGGGGATAAGTGGAAGGATACGTTCTGAATTGTTTTGTTTTCTTGTTGAGCAAGCTACTTTGGTTTCCACTGAAGTATTTTATTTCTAAAGCTTATATGTTCTAAATACAGCGTATGGCTTTTATCTAGAAGCTGTAAAATAATAATAAAAATATTTTTAAAGTTCTGTAACCTGTTGATTAATTTTTATAGTGTTTTTCACACCTATATTTCATAATTGTTACAGCAAGCAATTTCCCTCTCTAAACGATGCTGGAACTAAGCATACGGAAACACTTATCCACTGGTTCCCAAGTATCTGTTTCTCTTGTTAAACAGCTATTAACGAAAGGCCAATTTATGGATGACAATGATTATTATCCAGGTACACCTAATTGAGCATTGCAGGTTTCTCATTTGTTCACTTCCTTGTTCTCCCTTATTTTTCCATTGATTTCCAGAGTTGATCATTGGCATGTTGTTCGGGGAGAATGTAGGTATATCTATTACTCTCTTTCTTTTCAGAGTAAATAGCATTATGTATAGCACAGAAAAGGAATCAGGCCTAGTAAGGCAAATCAAGGGGACATGGGAAAAGAGAAGGAAATAGAGTTAAATTTAGTTCACACCCACTCCATTCACTGTACCTTTCCATACCTTTTACACCCACACAATTCGTTACACCTCTTTTGCCTCCAACACATCCATGCACTGATTCATTCATTGTGTTTTATTCTGTAGATGCTCAACCTTTATCTGAGGATATCATTAGCACCCTCCAGACACATTTTTCCACAGTCTTCTCTTTCCTCTCAGCCCATTCATTCTTCACTCATATATTTCATTCTTTCCATTCTTTGGTCAAATTATCCCATCATATTACTTTTGTACTTGTCACTCATTATTTTTGGATTCAATATGGCTTCATCTATCTCCCATTAATTCTCAATTTCATTTCTTTTTGCTTTAGCATACACAATTCTTAAGTACCCCATTCCCATCATTTGCATGCCTTAAAATTTCTCCATTCATTTCCCCAATTTTAGCAAATATACACCCCAATACAGATAACTTGAACCCATTCAGTCCTTTTTCCCTTTGAAACCCAACTATCTTTGTCTTTGATAAATTAATTTTCAGATCCACCCTGCTTGTACCATACCATTTGACATTTATTGTAAATCATTTGGATTGTGAACTAGTAACATGGCTCTGTTTACATACAAAAGTTACATGTGCAGTCATGCCTCTAACCATCACATCTCTAACATCACCACAAACGTTCTTTAGATATCTTTCATTGATGCATTAAACAACTTGTCTTTCTCCTTGTTCATTGTTGAAACTATCCACCAAGTTCTACAGAGGAATTATTGAGTTTGTCATTTGTACTTCTATAACTGTCTGGTTTGGTACAGCAACCAAACAGGACAGGTACAGACTTCAACAGATAGTTAGGACTACAGAAAAAACAACTGCAACCAGCCTGCCTTCTATTGAGGACCTGTATATGGTATTATTATTATCCTTCTCATCTTTTCTAGTACTTTCTTCTCTTGGTTCCTTATGATTATATTACCTTGTTGTGTGTACGTACTCTTGTTGTTTGCATGTACATGTTGCTTGTATGCTTATATATAGACTGATTATATTACTTCGTTTGAATGTACGGTGAGAGCTTATGCACTGGAGCCAAATTCCTTGTGTGTCCAGTTATACTTGGCCAATAAGGTATCCTATCCTATCCTATCCTATCCTATCCTATCCTATCCTATCCTATCCTATCCTATCCTATCCTATCCTATCCTATCCGGTAAATACTGATGGTAGGAGGCAGAAATTGAGGCTGAGCAAGTAATAGTAACCGTACCTTTAATTAGAACAGCTCAAACAGTAACAGAACGATCACTAGCAGCAATAAAACAGAACGGAAGACAAAACCCCTGAGACACTGACAGCTCTCTAAACTGCCCAGCTGACAGCGTCTAAACCAATGAGCGCTCAGCTACTTTTCCACCAGGATAGCGCCCTCATCTGGCGGTGATTAACACGCATGTGCCAATATGTCAGTACATAACACTATCCTATCCCTATCCCTATCCCTATCCCTATCCCTATCCCTATCCCTATCCCTATCCCTATCCCTATCCCTATCC